>JANHGN010014407.1:7693-17705 GCA_024605025.1 Megaceryle maxima
GGGGAAAAGTGGGTGTGGTTGGTCACGCGGGGGGGGAGGAGGTCCCTCTGTTTTTTTTTGTGTTGGTATGTTTTTTTTTTCTTTTTTTTTTTTTTTTCGTGTTTCTTTCCCCCCCCCCCCCCCCCCCCCATTTTAAATACAGCGTCCAAACTGTCCCAGCACCTACATGCTCCCCACCCGCTAGGGTCCGGTGGAGTCTGAATCTTCAATGAGCACCTCTGTGGTGGCTCCCAGGATCTCTGTGTTCATGACCAGCCCCTCTGGGTTTGCACCGCTGCCACTGCCCACAAAGAGCTTGCCATCAGCCACCAGGCTCACACGCTCTGCCCCACCACAGTATGTCTTCGGCATCCCATCAGGGTTCAGCAGCAGGCAATCTGTCGGGGCAGCACTTCCCAGGGGGTCGGGAAGAAGGGGGAGGCCCTGACCATCGGTGGGTGGTGCAATGGCCTCGGGATTAGTGCCCAGAATGTCGGTGCTGGTGATGAGGGCACCCGCATTGGCAGCCAGTGCTTCAGCAATAAGCACTTCAGGGTGGCTCTTGGCTTTGTGGGCCACGACGCTGTCCTTCTTCTCAAATTTCTTGCCACAAATGTTGCAGGAGAACTGGTAGAATGAGTCCGCATCATGCTTCTTCATGTGCCAGTTGAGAGAAGCCTTCTGCCGGCAGGTGAATCCACAGATCTCACACCTGGGAGGGGAGAAGGGGGAGGTCACAACAAAGGAACATCCCCACACACTTGTGGGAACAGCAGTAGCAAAAAGGCAGCCCAGAAAAACATCAGGAGCTCACTTCAGCTCTTCCAGTGTTATTTGCAGAGGGATTATGTGACTCAGATCTCTGCTGAGACATTGCCTCAAGGATCAGGTGAGGCAAGTGGCAGCTCAAACACTCCTACTGGTGTGTGTTCAAAGAGAGCTGAGACACCGAGAAGGAGGTTCCAGCCCTCACATGAGGGCTAGCCCTGTTCTTGGTGCAGTCCAAGATCAGGTGTATCTAAGGACCCCTCAAAGTAGGGGAGCAAGAGACAGGCAGAAGTACTCACTGCAAGGGCTTCTCGCCCGTATGGATCATTCGGTGCACTGCCAAGTTATGAGAACTCTTAAACGCTCGGGCACAGTACTCACAGATGTAATCCCGTTGATCTAAAAAGCAACACCAGTTGGAGCATTACTCTTCTGCAACCCTTCCCAGTTCTCCTACGTTGCAAGTAAAGCTGCCCAAGAAGCAGCAGAACTAGAGGTGCTGGGACGCCAGCAAGCATAGCAAAGGAGGAGGTGTCCCACACTACATAACAGCAGCTGATCACGAGAGTTAAGATGTGATTAAAACACTCCTAAGAGCTAATTATCCATTCTGACCAATACTGAAGGACTAGCAAATTAGAATAAAGCTTGACTTGGTTTATTCCTCTACAAAACCCCTGAGTGATACTTGCCAGGGAGCGAATTAAAATCTCTATAGCCTATTTCTTTAATTTCCTTTAAAGATGGTAATCCAAAAGGAAATAATACCCCGCTGTTTCTGCAAATCTATCACACCTGCCTTGGCTTCACCCTTCCCAGAAGTTCTAGAGGATTTTCCATTTTTAACCCTCTGTTCACTGACCTGAGGAGGACTTCATATTTACTTCCCACCTCCCTGTACCTGTGTGGTGTTTGGCATGCCGCAGGAGCTGCTTCTGGAGTCGGAAGAGCCGACCACAGGAGGGGTGAGGACACACGTATTTTTTCTTCAGCAAGTGCTGATACTTTATGTGATGCTATAAAGGAAGAGTGAAAGGTTGTAGACCCTCTCTTTATAAAGTTAAGAGAACATATGAGACACATTGATCCCAGATGGCCCCTCAGCATGTGACCAGACTCCAATCACGGATAAGACACCCTTATACAATGAACACAAAGGCTTTGTTCTCCCCTAGAAGAAAGCCAAATGAACATGGACATCTAGCAAGAGGACAAAAACAGAGACGCACGTAACCACAACTGATTAAGTCTACCAAAAAGACAGTGTTAGTAAGAAGAGCTTCAGTGCCAGAGGATTAGGGTTAGTTCCACATGGCCCCGCCTTCACACTTCATCCAGGAAGTGAAAAAGCTCAACCAACCTGCAGGTAACGCGGGTGAGCCAAGACCGTGCCACAGCCTTCCATCTCACAGCGGACATACTGTATTGGAGGCTTCTTCCTAAGTCGTCAGCAAGGAAACAGGCAGAGCAATTAGCTGATGCATCCGAAGCCAGGACAGCAGCAAGATAAATGAGTGCAAATACAGCTCAACAATGTGAGAGCAAAGGATCGCTGTTCCAGTATTCCTGTTTGGGCTATACTGATAGACTCTGTCCAAGAGTATCCTCCATTCCTGCCTCTACTTGAGGCCTCTCCCCAGAGCTGAGAAAGCCTCAGGAGACACCGAGTTCCCACGTCCTTATCAATGGGCAATGCCAGGCTAGGGATCACCTCAGAAGTGGGGAAGTGGGGGGGAGGGGACAGACTGGTTCAGCTGGAAAATAATCAAACCCACACCTACGGGGAGAAGGGGGAAGGAAAGGAGGGAAGTCGAGACATGCTGCTATTTTTATTTTCTATGCCTTTAAGGCTGATTTTTATACTGTACAAGAGACATGGCTTTGAGACAATCAACACGTCTACGTAGGACACAAGGGAAGCCAGTCTTCAGAACAGAACCGAGCAGAAGGGATCACTTACCTTCTCTTGGGCAGCCTTGGGCTCTTGTCATCCTTTCTCCTCCTTCCCCTTCTGTAATGGAATTAAAGTAACAGAACTGAAAGAGGTTTCTTTACATTGGTAGTGGGCAGAGTTTTTGAAGATAAAGCAGGAGCATGCTGTAAGAAATACTACAGAACTCTTCTACACTTTTAGACCTTGACAGTCAGCTGCTCTGGCAAGTCAGCCACCTGCTCTGCACCAGAATGCCTGAAGCGCTTCTAAGGAAATGCTCTTATAATAGATGGGCAGGTTCCCTAAAGAAGTTAAGTAACCATGCCTCCATGCAAATTATCCCTGCATCTTGCAGAACTGCCACACCAGAGAGGACCTCTCCCTGTAGAGCTGCGCTCCCCATGTTTCTGATACCTGGGTGATGCTTTTTTTCTGCATGACATTTGGTGGTGCGTGGCAGACCTCAAATCACCCTGCCTCTGCCAACACAGTCAGACTGTGGCTGTGTGACTACCAGGCAGGTCTAGCACGCAACACATTTTTGGATATGGTTGCCTATCTCAAGTGTGTCTCAGCCCACCATTCACAACCATGCAAATACCAGCAAACGGGTACCAGACAGACACAGCCCAACAGCTTGTAGTTAGAAGTTACTAGCTCTTCTGCAACAACGAAGTAAGAAAGTTCTTTTTTTACAAAACCCTCAACCAGGCGTCACACACTTCATGTTGGTTTTTTTTCTTCTTTTAAACCTGCAACTGTCCAAACATCTTGTGCCCTTATTAAATACATCCCCGTCGAGACAGCACATCAGCTCACAAGATTCTGCTCTCCTAAGTGTCTGCTGCAGTCAGTCAGCAAGCTACAGCCTCATTAACCGCAAGCTCTAGAAAAATCAATCGAGTTTAAGTTCAAGGCAGATTCAGAGGAAGGCAATGCTCTTGAGAAATAAATGCTTTGTGTGGTTTGCTCTCAACCCTTCTCATTTCCTAATGCCTTTTTTAAAAACTCATAATATTGCCAACACATTTCACACCACATGAAAAACATCAATCTGCGTGACTAAGAACAGATTTAATGATCTAGTAGGTATTTTACAGTCCTCTGAATTAACTATACCAGTTTCTACACCTGTCCAAACAATCTATGTTCCACCTGAGCAGACCTATGCTTGTGAGTAAGGTGCACCCTCCTGAGCAATAGCTCTGCCCAGAACATTGTGCCTATTTGATCATATTACTGCAGAGACACGGTTGATGGAAGTCTTTTCTATACCACACTGAGATGAGACGTCTTTATTGATAGCAAGGCCATGACAGTAACATGCTGAACAGACACTCAGCACTGGAGCCAAGCCTTCAGAGGAGGCACAGGTTTTATTATGCACAATTAGTATCCGATCCAAACATTACCGTAAGCCTCAGAAAGCTCTCTCTAACAGGGGGGGAAAAAAAAAAAAAAGAAAAAAAAAAAAAAGTTCTCAAAGTATCAGCACCCTTACCCGTGTCCCATGAAAATCAGCTGTACAGCAGCTGAGAAATGAAAGCCAATGTGTACAGAGCCCCACGCCACAGACCAGCAGAGGGAGCCCAAACCGTTCCAATTGCTCACAGAGCAATTCCCCCCTCCAACACTGTGCCAAAGGTTTGGAGTTTCCAGAGTACTAGCGACTGACTAGGTAGCAAAAAGTTTGTTCTTTTATTTCTCAAAAATAAGAACAAACACGGCTGTTTTTCCCAAGCTCTGGTACGTTAGTCCCAAATGCACCAAGACGACACTAAACCACACGACACATACAGACTTTTCTTGTCTGTCTCTAGACGCACAACAGAAGACACGTTGCCTTCTCAGACTGGCTTTCTAATACAGTCTAAGCCGCTTCAGGTATCACAATAGAAACTAATTTTAAGAATGTTCTGAAATATTTCACAATGCGCAGCCATGCCCAGGTAGGCTGACAAAACTGTGGGATGGAGAAAAAAACAACAAAAAACCCCACACTAAATGAAAATATTGAGTCTTTTAATTTTCTTTGCCAAACACATGCAAGACACTAGGAAGCAGGACTCCTATCAGAGCAAAAGGTTCTGACCTACTATCTTTCAGGCCCAGAGGAAGAGGGAGGGAAGCCAACACCACCAAAACACTTGTATGCTAGTGAGAATGCAAATTATATGGTACACACTGCTACACATAATGACAAAGTTTTACTCACTTCCTTGGTGGTTCTTCATCTTCCCGAAACTCACTCTCTTCTTTCACTTCTACTTTAATCTCTTTCTGTTTCTCCTTTTCCTCCTTCACCTTGCTAGCTTTTCTCCTTTGCTTTGGCGCTTCCCTACAAATACAGAACATCTTACCCAGCACTCTTTCTGTTTTCTACTTTTTACAAAGATTTAAGCAAAATCTGTATTGAAGTTCAGGTTTATTTGTCAAGTCCCACTTCTAAGCAGAAATGTGAACAAGGATTAAGGAAGAACCTGGCAGCCAGCAGGGCTCGAAAGACTTTAGTCCATTAAAGAACAGTCCTGATAACTGTAGGCAATATTTAGAAAACACTGCGTCCTGTGGGAACCATTCCACCTTAGGATGCAAAGAACCTCTGCTAGTTGCTATTAAGCTCATTCAACTAAGATGTCACAATTATTTTGGTCTAAAAACACAGTAAGTACATAATCCAATATACTTCTCTAGATGGGGCCTGTAGGTTTCATCTCTTGGGTCATCTTTGAAGGGAACTTCTTCCTCACTGATGAGCATCTCCTCATCATCATCACTGCTGGGAGAAAAGGAGAATAGAGAGGACTTTAGCAGCAACAGCTTAAGCACTACTGCAAGAATTTGCATGCATCATCCCTGTCATGGTTTAGACCCAGCTGATAACTGAGCGCCACAGAGTGCTTGCTCACCACCCCCACCCTGCAAACAGGAAGGGGAAGAGGCAAAGTACAAAACCCCATGGGTTATAAGGAGATTTTAATACAACAGAGCAACAAGAGAAGTAACAAACAACAACGATAATAGCAATGAAACAATACACAGAAGGAGTAATACCAAACAGACAGAGAAAACGTGCTCCTGGCTTTGCCTGGCCCACCCCCAACCCTCATATGCCAGGCACGACACCAGTTTGGCATCAAATAACACGACTGTCTGGTTCAGTTGTGACACAACCCCTCCCAAACTCCTTGTGAAAATTAACCCTATCCTATTCAGACCCAGGACAATCCCCTAGGATAGGAAAGATACTATTGCACAGTCACTTTCTCATCCAGCATGACTGGGGAGAGCTAACAGCTGGCACCAACTTCAGAGCATGATGACAGCCAAAGCAGACAGGCCAGACAGAGCAGTCTCTTCTTGTGACCCACCTTACTATAGCATCTGCTCTGAAGGAATGAAGCTACCAGGTGAAATGCCCAGATCAAATCTTACTGTCCATTTTTTTTCCCCACAATATCTCCTGACATCTGCAGTCCATCTGCAATCCAGACTGAAAATGTGAAGGTCCAGGACTGAATGAAAACAGAGCTACTATCTGTCCACAGATCCTTTCACAGAAGTGTTTACTTTGGGGGGGAAAAAAAAAAAAAACAAAAAACCTCAGGCCCTCATTTTCCCTTCTTGAGACATTAAATAGGAAGCAATACCACAAAATAAAGGGTTTTCTACCTGATTCCAGATGGAGACTGATGCTCTTCTGTGACCTCTGAAAGGAAAAGTCACGATTAGGTTTCAATCTGTATTTGCAAGAGTGAGCTCATCTGTCTCAAGATACCTCCGTCAACATGCAGTGCCAGGAGTGCTGGTGGCAGAAGGTACTCGTGACCAAGAAGCACCTCGCCCCTACCAGTCACAGTCTGCATACAGCTCACAAAGTTACACCCGCATCCAACTCCCTTCAAAGGTTTCCAGGACCTGACTATCTTCAGGCATTTTCATGCCAGAGCTTCCCACATACCATATTCAAGCTGGTCCGTGTTTGGCTCCGACTTGCAGATGAGCTGCAGGGAACCAGTCTTGGATCTGGAGGCACGTGAATTCTCAGTGTCACGCTGGCGGGCCGTGGCAGCTGACCTGCTGCTGCGCCAGCTTCTGCTAGGCCTGGCCGTGCCGACAGGAGGGCCATGACTGAGGACACTGGAAACTTCCTCCTCTTCATTCTCTTCTTTGGGATCTGAAACACCCATTGCAATCTCTTTAATAACAATAAAAAGCATAAGTACCACCATTACTTCACGCTCCTCTCTGTTGCACAATGTTGACCAGCATAACCACTGCCCCTGTCTACTCTGTCAGGGAAACCACTACCTCCTACAGATTTGAAGTGTAGCTCTGAACAGCCAGACAGAACACACCTCAACAAACCTTCATTTAAAGCTCTCATCACATTTCCTGCTTCCTCTAAGTAAAGACACAAGTATTTAAAACAAACTTACATTTCCCTCTGATAAAGGCTTGTAAGATGATTGTTTGCTGGCTCTGATCTCCCCTAAGCACTACAAGACAGACATTCATAAACCTCAGCAACTGCTTTATGAAAGACTAGCTTCAAACCAGACCACGTTAAAAGTTGTGTTTGGAGAATCCCCCCAAAACATGTGTCTAATTAGAACTGTACACTTGGTGATAACCCTGAGGAATCTGAGATGGACGTTTCTGGTCTCACGTTTGAACACAAAGCATCACAGGCACTGTTAGCCCAAGGTCTTTTCACTTATTAATAGCTATTACAGGTGGTTTCTTTTTGACTGATGGCCAATGTCCAGATATGTTTTGGCAAAACAACAGAACTGGCTGAAGTATCTACGTGAGCAAATTAATCCCTTAAAAACTAAAATTCCCAAGTACACAGGTCATTTGATCTCACTTTTCTGTGCTTGCTGTGACACTGGGCCTTAGTGAACTCAAATGCTTTTTGAAATTTCATAAATGATGTGCTGAATAAATTAATTCCAAGCAGCTGGCTATGCTCAGTACTCCAGGTTTGCTGCCACTTTAGTCCAAAGGGCACCTGCAGTGCTCTGTAGGGCCTGTGCTCTAGGCTAACTCAGACTGACTCCTTTTTACCCAAATACATTTACACGGCTGTCTGGTTTCAGGAGGGTTTCTGCTGCTTAGGCACCAGCCAGCAGTACCACTGAGACACCTGGGAGCTTATCAAGCATTTGCTGGCAAAGTCTTGAGGATAGTCCTCTAAAGACTGGCTGGAGAGCAGCTCAGCTACACTGAGAGTCCCCACGAAGAGCAAAGTGCACATCAAGAGCCAGGAGAATGCCCTGGCAGTGAAGGAGGTCCACAGAATCCCGGGTGCCATTCACAGCAGCACAGTCAGGAGACAGTAGGACACTATTAATCCCCTTTACTCGTTACTCATTAGACCGCATTCAGATTCCCCCTCCAATTCTGTACTCTCACCACAAGAAGGCTGTCAACATGTTTGAGCAAGTACAGAGAGGACCACCAAGATGGCTGGGGGCTAAAACACAACCTGTGAGAAGAAGCTGAGGGAAACGTGCTTGTTCAGCCCAGGGAACAGAAAACCCTGGGGATGCACAACAGTAGCCTTATAAAGTACAGGCAGGTTACCAAGCAGCCCAAACCTCTGTGCTGAAGTGCACAGCAGGAAGATGAAGGGTAGTGGGTTTCAGTGCTTCACCACCCTCATCGTAAAAAATTTCTTCCCTCTACCTAGTCTAAAACTCCCTCTTTTAGTTTAAAACTATTAACCCTCATCTTGTCACAACAGGTCTTGCTAAAAAGCCTGTCCCCATCATGACTATAAGATATAGGCCCCTTTAAGTACTGAAAAGCCCCCGGAGCCTTCTCCTCTCCAGGCTGAACCCCCCCAGCTCTCCCAGCCTGGCTCCCAGTAGAAGGGTTCCAGCCCTCCCAGCATTGCTGGGGCTCCTCTGGCCCCGCTCCACCAGGTCCCTGTCTCTGCTGTGCTGAGGACTCCAGAGCTGGTCCCAGCACTGCAGGGGGGTCTCCCCAGAGCCCTGGGAGCAGAGGGGCAGGATCCCCTCCCTGCCGTCCACACTGCTGGGGGTGCAGCCCAGGATGCCATTGGCTGCTGGGCTGCGAGCACACGGGGCTGGCTCCTGTCTGGCTTTTCACCCACCACCACCCTCAACTACTTCTCCACTGCGCTGCTCTCAATCACATCATCCCCCAGCCTGTGCCGATACCAGGAGTTGCCCTGACCAGGTGCAGGACCTTGCACTTAGCCTTCTAACCCATCACAAGATTCACGAGGGTCCACTTCTTAAGCTTATGTGTAGACCTGACTGGAGAAAACCCTGAGCAACACGATATGAACTCCGTGTTGAATCCAAGTTAAGCAGCAGGTGGAACCAGAGATATCCTGAGGTCCCTCCCAACCTGAAATCTCTAATTTTACACCAAGCCTTTTGAGCCAAATGATCCTTTTACTTCTAGCACGTGGTTTGCTTTGTGAGACTCATTCCCCAATCCTTGATTAAAAGGGTGGAATAATCAACAGTTGACTGAAAAAAAAAAAAAAAATTTACTAGAATACAGGATGGAAGGCATCACAGTTTTGTGGTAAAACAGCAACCAAGTCCGATGTCTTGTATGCATAAAGCCAATTCATCATCAGAACATGAACTACAGCTTCTTTTTTGCTTCCAGTTTTAAGATGAACTGTAACTGCTTTATGTTTTTAATCCTCATTATGAATATCTGCAGTTTTTCTGAATGCTAATTCAAATCCAAAGACACTTGAAACCACTCTCTAGGAATTTTCCGCTCAAACACTACCATACTACCAGTATTAACTATTATGCTGCCGCTCTTCAAAGAGGTTTATTCCCTTGGAAGACCAGGCATTCAGGTGATTTCTTAGCAAGAGCTAGTATTCTAAAAGATCAGACTATGGAGTTGAAACAGACCTCCCTCAGAATACAGTTCTACAAAGTACACTACTCAGCAATTTTGTTTCATGTCTCCAAAGTGAAGCCTTCCTTCATGATCTCTCCTTTTTACTTATTCCTCTACTTCAGCATGCCTATCTAACGTACTCATTGCATTTTCACATGCTGTGCATACCTATGTATCTCCAAAAATCCCACAGTTATGAGAAGCATCAAACAGTTGCTTTGCGGTAGAACTCGTAAAGCAATACAGAGCTAATAGTTGAACAGCCTTGTAATTCTAGACCCTCCCAACAGGGGAGGCAGGTACCTGCAGAAGGGTCAGAGATGCACCAGGAAACTTGTATCTGCAAAATATTCAGCAGCACTAGCAGCTGGAATCAGCACAAGGATTTGCCTGAACTCTAAAACTGAAAAAAATTAACGATTATTTTATTTT
>JANHGN010014408.1:0-44410 GCA_024605025.1 Megaceryle maxima
TTTTTTTTTGTATACAAGTAAATTTCTGCTGCATTTAAGATAAAGGAATGACAATGTTTATATATATTTTAGCTGGTGGGAGTTTTTTGTAACATATGGCTTGGTTCACAAGATGTCTTCCAATTTTTTCAGGTTCTTAATTACATGCAACTTTATACTCTGTGCTGTCAGTTTTGGATAAATTAGTGCATAACACTAGTTTTAGTATGGAAGAGGCTTTATAACTTTCTAACATGGGACATACCTATAACTCCAAATACTTGAACAGGAATTCCCGATAGGATTCTTAGTATGACAATGAGCAGTACTGAAGGATTGCTTGCATTTACTGCAGCTAGTCACCTTTCCTTCTCACTCCAGAAAGTTTGAAGGCTTAAATTTAGTAATGGAGACCTAAAGTAGGATGTGTGCAGAATATAGGTACATGAACTCTAAAACTGCAGTCCTGAAAATACTGAGAAGTCCCATGCTCATAAGCCACCTCGCCATTTGATTTCAGGAGTTTCCCAAGCAACTAGAATTATTTACCTGAGCATCCTTCCAGTTGCTGCAACCTTGTAAAGATTTCAGTAGCTTGGAACACACTTAATGAGTAAGCTTCATGTAGGTTGAGGAGGCTCAGCTGTTGAAGTAACACCCAAACATGCAGTGGTAGGATGGTGTCTCTTCTTCAAATGGTGTTAGAGAAAAGAAGACAAGGTTATGATTGTGTCAGTGTTTCTTAACTAGCCTAAGTGTTCCTCAAAGGAATATCTAGTCAGATGTAGGCTGAATTTAAATTCTTTATTGAGAACAGCTTATTAAAACAGAGGGAGAAAATATGCTGAAGTCATGGGGAAAACATTCTGATGCAGAAACCTCTATTGGTTCTGCCAATTGTCTGGACAGGTCAAAATGTCTTTGGAGAGTTGAGATTCTTGAAGCAGGCTGTGCCCTGCAGGTTAGACCTTGAACTTTCCAATTAAAAAAAAAAAATTATTAATCACCACAATGTAAGCTAGTTGGAGTGAAGGAGCCTTGCGCATCTCGCTGAGGCAGTATTGCTGTTCAGGAAAGAATCTGTGTTCCACTAAGATGAAGGAAAAGCATTTGTGTAAAAACCTTGTACTGTTTAATAGAGATTAGCCTTGCTTCCTTAAATTGGGATATTATGTTGTCCTTCTTGAAAAGATTGTTTGATCCAGTAATGGCTTTGATTTCAAGTCCCAAGAATTTTGGAAAAATGCTTCTTGATAGTCATGTAGAGGTTAATGTAATGACTGTAAACTTAAAAAAACCCACAGTTTAAAAAAAAAAACCAAAAAAAACCCAAACCACACAAACCAACAACCCAAAACAAAACAACAAACATTTTATTTGGGGAAAGAGGTGAAGTTTGTTCTTTGTTTCTTTTGCTGCTAGTAAATATATAATACATATATTTGTATTGTAGTAGTATCCAGTAATTGAAGTCACATAGAGAAAGCAGAGAGGAAAAAAACAGAGAGGGAAATTTGAAAGTTTCCCCTTTTTCATTCTTTCAGCGCAGAGCAGGCAGGCCGGCTGCTGTACTGAGAGGCAGGCTGGGTGCTTGAGAGATACCAAACACTCGACCAGAGATAAGCCAGTTTGAGTGAGCACAGGAAATTCAAACTGAAGGGTTCATGTGGCACAGTTCCAGGAGGGGTGTTCACACCTCCAGCTAAATGCTTGCAGAATGTCCAGTCCCGTGCAGTTCCACGCCTGCCGTGTTTACCTGCTGTACTGAAATACAGAAGTTACTGCAGTTAGTATGACAGATCCTTGTGAATAGCATAAAAGGAGAAGCCACTCTAGGAGAGTTTGGAGGCACTAGAGCTTTGTATTGGGATAAGTTGATCTATTATTATAGATCAACAAGTCTGTGTTTGAGCAAATGAACATTTACAGACATGTTTGTGTATCTTTCAGCACAGGGCTTGCCCTAAGTTGAGTTATTTAGCAGCATGTTAGAACGTTTGGCATCATACACAGAGTCATGCTATCACTTACTACTTATCCAAAAAGTGCTTTCCTTTGTCTTATTTTATTGATGGATTTACTTCTGAACTTTTCATTTCTTTTAAGGTGTCATGGGCCTCTCTCTCCCCTGGCAGGTAGCTCTTCTAGGCTGGTTAGATGAAACTTGCTGATTAAGGATAAAAATATTCTTTGATGCTTTTTTTCTAGAAGCTTAAGGTAACTTTTTTTAGCTCCTATAGGGAAATTCTGAAAATGTTGATTCTAGCAGGCAACAGCCCTTTGCTATAAAGAACTCTGACATGTTATTTTCCAGGGACTAGGGGGTTCAGATGGAATCCAGCTAAACCAGGTAACCATAGGCAAGCAGTGTAATCCTGTGGTGCTCTGCTCAGTGCTTGGCTTGTTTTTTAATTTTTTTAGCCTTCATTCCTTCCCTGTCTCATCTTTGTCGGCTTGAGATCCGGTCCCTTTTATCGAGTGAACACCTGCGATCGGACCGGTTTATCCGGGACTTGCCATTGCCAGCTTGCCTCCAGGACTACGTTCTCTACTTGGATGTCCTGCGAGCCAATGCTATCCCCGAAGTGGAGGACTATCTGAGGCAGAGAGAGGAGGAAACTCCATCCACCAGTCGCTTCAGTGCTGAAGATGCAGAGAGGAGGGACACCTGTAATGCCAGTGACTGACCGAACTCTGCAGCTGCAGATTTTGTAAAAGCAATTAGCAGACACCAGAGAAGATCTACTGTCAATAACTGTAGTAATAAGTCTTTTCATGCTATAGTTTTATACTATATCTAGAAGTTTGTTAGAAGTTCTAGGATTTACTTCTTTAAAAAGACTGTTGTAGCTTTCTGAATTTGTGAACATTTTCTGGTTTCCAAAAAGAAATTTTTAACTCTTATGGAGTAAAATTAGCTTGTTCAGTGAACACAGCTTATATAGTGGTCAAAATCTATTTGGTCAGACACTGTTTGTAGATGCTCTATTCTAAGTACTGCTTATACCAAATGAAATTACCTGAAAGTCAAGGTCACAAAATTGTATTATTGTTGTGAATTTATGTGCTGGGGAGTGATCTACCTGAACCAGAGACGGGAAAATAATATAAGAAAGGAAATTGTTTGCTGAAGGAATAGTGATTTTCTTTTATTTTCCTTTCCTTGGTCACCTGTATTTGGTGGAACATCAGAGTGGGAGCTGGGCTTGGAGCCTGCACCCAGTCCCTCCCCTTGCCTAGCTCACAGGCAAGGCGTGAGATGTCCCCACAAGCGCACTGACGTGACGCTGCTGAAAATCCTTCCTTCAATGTAGTAAAAAAGCAACTGCCGTCCCCATGGGGTGGGTGACAGGGCCAGGGCAGGGACACCTTGGTGGAAGATGGCTGCATCCCTCATGCTGGGAAAGCCCTTGTCCTGCAGAAGCAAAGCTGGCGCTGCCAGGTTCACTGGTAGTAGATTCTGAAGGCATGGAGAACGTACAGGAAGGTCGTGATGAAGGCAAAGAACTGCACAAAAGGAAACAGAAAAAGCTGGAGTCAGCTGGGAGAGTCTGACCCCATCTCCTCTTGGTGCTTTGTAGCTGGGGAAACCTCCCAGCCTCAAAGAAGAGGCAAAGCCCCCTGTGTTTCCCAGGAGACAGCCATGCCAGCCCCTTCATGAGCTGATGGATCCTGTGAAGCCTGCACTGTCTGCGTGACACAGCAGAGACAAGGAGATGACCTGTGTGACAGTGGTGGCCATGGGATGGCTCTGCTGAAGGGGAACTGCAGGCACTTCAAGGTTTTCTGGACTGACTCACCGATGCAGCGCAGTTGAGATGGTAGTAAAGCAGTGAGTCGAAGCTGAACTCAGATCTGATGGCCACATTGGCTTGCAAGACAGCAGCGCTCATGTACAGAATGGCCGTGGTGCCATGGTACATACTGTCCTGCAAAACAAGGGAGCGGTGAGGATCAAAATCTTCCCAGCACTATCCTTCTCTGATTTGCCCTGAAGACAGTCCATCCTTTGCACATATGAGTGCTCAAACAGGACACATACGCCCAGAGAGGCTGGGACCAAACTTTTGTGCCGGGCCGTGCCCTCCCCTGTGTCCACACAGCACCCTTGGCATTTCCAGCCACAGCAAAAGGAGGAAAAAGGGCTGTAGAAGGGCTGGCAGCTGACCAGCTGACCCATCACCAGCCACAGTGGTCTTGCCCCCACAGTGCTGCTGCCAACATCTGCTGGTGCCCCAGCCCCTCCTTACCAGCACTTTCCAGTTCTCGCTATTTTTGTGAAAGCCAAGGATGTAGCCTAAGAGGAGCAGCAGGGAGATGAGGCAGGAGCTGAGGGACACATACATCACCCATCCCTGCTCCTGCGGGAATGAGACAGAGGTAGCAGCAACGAGGATCCACACCCAGGTCCCGCAGAACTGCCGGGGACAAACACAGGCACCTCTGATGAGCATGGGATGGGGAAAACCCCTCCTCCTCCCTGAGTCCCTCATCACCTCCCTCCCAGGCCAGCCCAAAGCCCCATGTCTCCAGGCAGCGTGGACCAGCCTCCCCGAGTGTGCTGGCACAACAGCAGCACCACAAGCTGGCATGAGTTTCCCCGAATACACTTGGGAAATACTTCAAAACATTTCTTACAGAAGCGGAAGGTTTGTTCCCATGTTCGACATAAGGAAATACCTCACCATGAGCAAAGAAACAAAAAAATGCACTTTTATCTGGGAACGGTGAACGGCCTTGCTGGCCTGGCCCTGCCCGCTCATTAATCTCCCAGGCTTCAAATCATGGCACAAGTAAATCTCCTGGCTCCGTGCGAGTCACTTGCTCTGGATCCACCTAAGATAATTACTGTGTACAAATAGCACATGGGGTTATCCAGATAAACTCACGCAGCCCCCTGCAGTTCCAGCTCCCCTGGATGAAACTTCCCCAGATTTATAGGGGGGAGCCAAGTGTACCAGCATGGGCAGGTCATGGCAAAGCCCCATCACAGCAGCTATGCCTGTGGGTGGTGTGGATCACCAGCCCTGTGTCATGTGGCAAAGTACACCGGATGCCCTCTGGACCTGTAAGCAACTGTGATAGACTGATGGAATGGCACATTACAAGAAACCCAACTGCCTTCAATCCCTTGGAAAGGCTTAATGCAGAGAACAAAATTCCCTTGATTTTCAAGCAATTTCTATGCGATAACTGGAGCTGCTCCTGCCCCAGAGGTATCAATAGCTTTTCTCAGCCCCATGGCATCTGGCAGCCCTCACACAGGCTCTGGGATGGAGCTGGAGTGTATCTTGTCCTCCATCTGTTCCAAAGATCCACATCACAAAGACCTTTGTGCATTCAGTGTAAGCTAAAAGATGTTATTTGCCATAAACACTGCCTGCAGATCGTTTGGGTGGCTGCTCCCTGATTTTTAGATGTGCTGGTGCTCTTAATGCAGCAGAGCTTGGCATACTCACTATCTCCGGTAGCATGAACGCGTAAGGGATGGTTCTGAGGACAGTGATTCCAGAGGGCAGACTGGGCTGCGTGGAGACTGCAGGGGGACCCACCGAGGCCATCTCCTCTCAGCTGTCACTGCAACTGCTCCTGCTCTTCTCCGCTCGCGTTTGCCTGCACCGCGCTGCTTCGGTGCGGGGTTTTAACCGACACACCCGCAGGGACGTAATCACAGAAACCAGCTCTGGCTGGCACCGTGCCGCTTCCTCCAGCTGCCCTTGGCAGCCCTCTGGTTATTGTGGCTGGCTTCACACACCCTGCCACTGGCACACCATCAGTTCAGGGTCTTTAGTGAGAGAAGAAGGAAACAAAAATCCTGCACCCCACCAGGGCAGAAATGTTTCCTGCAATGTTTTTGTCCTTTGCACTCCTAGAAGCCTGAAATATTTTTGCTTTCACTGTTGCCTCCTCCCCTTTCTGTTAAGGTTTCTGCTCCACGTTCACATCAGACTCTCCCACACCCTCCAGGTACATCCAGCCTTCAAAAACTTCCAGTTAAACATTTTTTATGAACAACTCAACATGCTGGTAAAAGATGGGTTTACCTGTGTGCTCCCCAGCGCCTAGAAAGGTCTGAAGAATAGCTACTGGGACAGCTTTGATTTCCATCTCCTGGCAGAGGCACTTTGGAGCCAACAAGCACACACTTTTTATCCAGAGGGCTCTGCCTTACACCATAACTCACTGATAACTGGTGGGATGAAAAGCTGAAGGTGGCATCTCTGTCTGCCTTGTGACCTAGAGAAATCATTCTGTCCTCTGACTCTACAGCAGGAGGACAACCCTATCCTAGCAAGATACTGTATCTCTCTGTTACAAGTGCCAAGTGATGCCCTAGGAATTTGGCCTCTTTGCCAAGCCCTTGTGCAATGCTGAGCAAAGATTAAATCCATGGTGATTCTTATTGCCCAAGCCCCTCCTAGGTCAGGGGGAAGTGCATTGTGGTGTTTCTGGAGGCTGCAGGTTATAAATGCCATCAGTGGAAGAAACAGGATTAGTAACTTCCCACTAGGAGCAGGCAGCACATACAGCTTGGGGGTGCAAGCTGCTTAGGGGAAAGAATCCTTTAAGGTCCCAGTCCACCCGAGGAACACCTCGCAGTTCATCAGCCTGCCCTAGAAATTCAGCACAGACAGATCTACCATAGAGCATTCTGAATTCTCACCAGCTTTTATTGGTGTCAGGTGGGTCAAGCACATTCCTATGAATAACCCAACCTTTTCCTGAGTGGGAAAATTAAAGCAGTGAAATGGTCTCAATGTTGAGGAACCTGTTGTCCACTGATTGGACAAGACAGGGCTTTTTTTTTTTTTCCTGACCTTGTCTAGCAGCATTCTTAAAGATCATTGCTATTTTCCTTGCCTGTTACAAGTCTGCTGGGGTACTGGAACAGAAGAGCTTTTGTTCATCCCAATTCAAACAAAACTGGCAATTAATAGGAAACTGCATGAGAGGAGAAAAGTGCTGCCTCAGCATTTGTTCAGCTTAGGCAAAATATGACACTCAATGTGGCTACAACAGTTATATGGATAAAATAATTTTAGCTTCTCTCAAAATGTTAAATGTGTTAAAATACTAATTACTAGTACACAGTTTCTCTTTGGTAAGAATTTATTTATATCATTACCCCATTCTTCTATAGCATGAACTGTTCTTCCATAATCCATTCATACTCCAGAGTTGTCTGTCCTTACTTCCCCTAAGAAATCGTAAGCCAGCTCTGAGATATCAAAGGCTTTGTGAGTGTTTTCTGGTGACAGCAGGTACTGAAGTGCACCATCATTCTCTCGGCTCTTTCTCAAGAAGTCAGCAATCACCTTCCAGCGAGATGCTTCAGACTCTTCCTCAGCCCACTTGTAGTCGGGGAGGAGAGTGGACCGGAGAAGAGGGAAGACAGAGTCATGGTACACCAGCACAAAGAGGGACTTCAGAAACTCTTGATCTCTCTGTGGAGATAAGTATTTAAAAATACTTTAGTGCAAATACATGGCATTGCCAAGCACTTCTACAGAAGTACTGAACTTTCAATGAACCCCAGTTCCCAGAATTACAAGACGAAGAGATTTAATCTTCCTAAACAAAACATCAGTTATCTCAGATGAGCCTCATGCTCACCACAGAGCTACGCTATATAAACTACAGATCAACAAACCTGGTCTCTAACCCACCTACTTTTCCAAATGACAGCAGCGATAGGCAGCCAAACTCTAACAGTGTTACCACAAACCAGCAATCTGTACACTGACCATCGAGAGCCCGTTGCTTGTGGGGTATTTATATCTCTTCCTAAAAACACCAGCGTGTGACAGCCATCCTCTGCAAGCACACACCTTTTTGCCGTGGAAGCATCTGGCAGGGAAGCACCACATCCACCCCACCTTGAAAACCCAAACTCCACTGGTTTCTCTACTGCTCTAGGCAGGTAGTTGCAACAATCCTCACAGCACGTGGCTCTTGGGAGGAGGTAAGGCCATGCCATACTGTTAGTTCACACTTTGGCAGGACATTCTGTGTGTGGCGAGAATTATGCCCTCCCTTGTAAAGACCAGTTTGCAAAACCCAGAGACTAAGAATCAGCCTGGTCAATTACCAAATGCTAAAAGATCCCGACTGCTTGAGCAGATTTGTGTGCCTTTTCCATATGCAGACAAAAAAAAACCCCTTTGTGCAAGAAGGACATGTGCAGCGCTGCCTCCTGGAAAACTCAGCAGCCACTGAGACTCTCCCAGAAACATTCCAGAAACGTGAGCACTATGACTGGCATCAAGCAGTTCACATCTCAGCAGGAGATTTAGCAGCTATGCGTCAAATTATATTGCAAGGAGGAGTAAGAATCAGCCAGGCAGCAATATAGTGGTGGGAGTGGCACCTGACAAATCAGGTAAAACTGGATGGTTCTGGGACACTCAGGAGGTACTAATTCTTTAAGCAGATCAGCTTTCATTTTGGATGAATGGCCTTGAAACATGGATTCCAACTCAAAAGCATTTTGTTTTGTTTGCATAAACAGGGAGATCTCTGTTTAGTAGCACACCCAGAAAATGAAATATTTTGCTGCTGCTCCCAGGAAATGAAGTGCCTCTCTCATTCAGTTAGCTACAGCTTCTCTTTGTCCAGAGGACAGGAGGCAGGACAAGGTATGGGGAAGCCAGGTGAAATGGCCAATTCTGTTCTCCTCTAGCTGTCTGCACACCAAACTGTTTGAGGAAGGGAGACTGGCAGAATTTGGGGGGCTTTTTCTAGGCTGACTGGGAGGAGCTCAGAGGCTGGAGGAGGGAAGATTCTTTTCTAGACATACACAGCCCCTTTTGTATCAGTGGAAAGCTTTTACCAATCAAGGATTGGAAGCACATCATGAGAGGGAGCCATGCTTTGGGTATGAACCTGTAATAGCTTCCCCACTAACAAACAGAGACAGACACTGAGACAAAAAGTTAAAAGTTGGTTTCACGTTCCTCCTTCTCCTAGTTTACTGTTAAATATGGGCAAGAAACATTAAGAACTACATTTAACACTTAATGCTCACCAAACAGTGCTAGCTCCAATTTGATTTACTATATTTCAAAGAAAACCCAAATTTTCAAAGAAATTTGATATTTGCCAAATATTTCAAAGAAACCCCAAATTTATTACCTTCTCGGATCTCTTCAGCATTCTTTCTCTGTCTGCCCAAGCGCTCTAAAATTAATGTAAATAAATAAAAATAAAATTAAATGTAAAATCATACTGAGATTGTGGAGATCTAAAGCAATTCCATTTCTAGGTGCAAAAGTCTCTCTCACTGCAGTCCACCACCAAATTTTACAGATGTGAGGACTTTGAAACTGAAAGCTGTAGAAATGAAATCAAGGGGACCTAACTTTCAGAAAAATCAGTCATGACTGAGGTTGATTTATTTTTTTTCCCCACCCTACTGGTATGGAAAAATACAGCCTAAACCCAAAGGGTACTTGAAACAATTCTAACACTTTTCTATTTATTTTTTCACAGAATAAAAAAAGCTCAGATTTTTGCAAACTATCTGGAAATCCTGACACATCAGGTGCAATTGAATGATACGAAGATAACATACCCGAAGTGCATCCATCAGGTCTGGCTGATCCATGAGTTGAGGGAAAGTTGCTAAAATAGGATTACAGATTAAATCTGAAACAGAAAGCAAACACATTCAAGGCTAAGGAAGACAGGATGGTTTCCAAGGTATTCAGCACATTCCCTCCCCTCACATTATTTCAAATGGAAAATTAGCTGCAATAGTGCTGCAGAGCATTCACTGACAGTAGCAAACCCTCGAGGCTGAGAGACCATGAACCTGAGAGAGGAGAGAGACACAAAAACCCACTCACTCATTATTAGGAGAAGCTGGCAAACGAGATCTTTCCTGATTCAACCTAGGGGTAGCCCAAGGTGTTCCTCCTCATTTCTGCATCTGTCTTTTTTTATAAACACCTGAAATTGTGCTGCCTGTTTTGGATGTTATGAATAAACACACCTTCATGCTACCTTAACCTGGCTTGTGTTGTGTGCGATTTTCAGATAACAGAGTTACAAGCAGCAGAGTGAATTTACCAGATGGTAACAGGGGTCCCATCCTTAGTGACTGTGGTTAAAATGACAAGAGTGCTACAAGTGACTTATAGAGGAATTTTGGTTTAAGTGTTTCCTTTCTCTTGTGATTGTCAATATTTAATGCACAGTGTTGTTTCTTCAGGTTGAAGTTGATGGGAAGTTTAGTAAACACAAACCATTTACTAAGAACAAAACATTTCTTGGAAGCAAGGCAGAACTGATTGCTTTTGTGAAACATGTCAGGTTGCCTAAAGTCATAGCTGATTTTGAAATATGAGAAATCTTCCTTTTGTTACACCAGAAAAAAACAGCTACCAGAACCACTTCTGAAATACTCTGGTAAAGCCTCGAAATCATTTCAAATGAAGTCTGGATCCAAATGGATGCAGTTTAATGCCAGGAGAGGTGATCAGCCTGATCTACTGCCCTATATTATGAAGATCAACTCAAGTAAGTATGGTAGTTCTCAGCTGGCCTTTAAGTATTTTAGGTTCTCTGCAGTAAGTTTATTAAATAACGCTTTAATTTCTGAAAGGGTCTGACTTTCATATACTGAAATCAGTATGCTCAGAATGTATATTTAAGTTCACAAAAATCAGGAAGGGAGTAAAGTTCTGAGCAGGTCTGAAAGATGAACTTGTAATTCACATGCCTACGTATGGCTAAAGTTTGTAAGTTAAAAATCTTAGTGAGTGCACAAGCCATCTATAGGAACAGATGATCCATAATTCAGTTTGGAGAAGAGATGGGAGAAAACATGAGAAAATTACTTTGCAGCACCAATATAAATTCACCTGTAGCACAGCTAGGAAATGTTAATTTTTCCTTATTTCAAATTGACTTTAAAATGGAGAAGACAATAAACTACTACAGTTTTGTTGAAGGTAAAAATGTGGAAAGAATAAGAGTTGCAAAATCAGACCAAGATACTGAATTCTAAAACTGGAACTCTTCCCTCTCTCCCTGCTGCATTAGCCAAAAGTAAATAATATTTGAAAAGAAAACATAAAGACTGTGATTCATCCTTAGTGTCAAAAACATCTGCCTCTTCTGTAACTCGGAGAACACACGTCCACTAGAAATGAATGGGTAAAGCTGTGTGCATGTGTAAGCTCTCATTGTATGGGTGGCAGAAAGGTGCCTTTTCTTTATTGTTATTTATTTAGAAATAACCCTTTACCTATACACATAGGCTTTTTTTAAATGAAAATTTCACTGAAAGTGCTTGATTCATACTTCACTGCTTGTGTTCTTTGTGTTCTGTAATGTGAACTGACATCAAACAGGGCAATGCATTAGATGTGAGTTGAAATATTACTAGTTTGAAATGCAAACACCCCAAGAGGTAGTATTCACAGCAAGAGGCTGTTCACTGTTACCAACAGCACCCACAGCTTTCTGTTTGTCCCCACAACACCTGCAGGCTGGAAGTTAAAGCACTGAAATCCTTTGCACAGGGAGCACGACTCTCTATAACCTTGTGAGGTAGTTGCAGTGCCAGCACTACCAAGGAACAAAAATCTATGAGTATCAGTGAGGTGCTCCTGCAGATCACAGCTTTCTCTTACAAAAGGGAGAGCAATTCTTAGGAACCTGATCTTTCTCTTGCATGCTCTCTATGACTAAGCTGTTTTCCACAACAGCAGTTCTCACCTGTGCTTTGCATGCTTATTCGGTCTTTCAGGAGTGCGTCACCAAGTATTTGTCGATAAAATATCAAGAGGTGGATGTAGCACATACTGCCAATTAACATCTCTGGTAGCAAACTATTGGGAAAATAAAAAACATGCAGTTGAGAGTTTGATTGCAAACTGCTCCCATGAAACATTGTTCACCAAAACTTGAGAGTAGGGGCAGCTTCTTAGAGATGATTATTAGCTCTTATTGGCATCTCCATGAATCTATCACAACTTTTGAAGGTGTACGTTGATAAAGCTGTAACAGTCAGACTCCTGCTGTTCTGGTTTTCAATATTATCTAAACTTAAAGACTTTTTAGTTCTTTCCAACAAAATAGCTCTGAGTGTCAGAGATCAAGTACAATATTCAGCTGACACAATCCTCAGATTTTTCCATAGCCATTGTTCCAGGAAAGGGGAACACTTCAGATTTCTGGGACCATTCTAGGCTAAATCAAATACTTTTTCACTTTATGGCAGCACACACAAATACTTACTTCAGGATGTCTTTTGACTGTGCACTTAATGATCTCAGCTTCACTACAAGCACTGGCTGTTTCTTGAGTGTTATAAACTGATGGAAAACACCACTGCCTGCTTAAGAAATAAATACCTGAGGTGATATCAGTCATTTTGAAAGAATATTAAGAATTATATTCCAAGAAAGGACATTTAAATTCAGCAAGAGATGTTTCATTAAAACTGTAATGACTCAAGGATGTCTAAAAACTAAGAGAAATATATCAGAAAATATATCAACATCTCAGTTTTATCAACATTTGGTCCAACATAAGCTATTACCTCTCTCTAGGGTAGTGGACTCGTAATATGCATGGAGTAATGCGGAAGTAAGTGCCCATACCCAAAAGGTAAAGCCTGCCTGTAGCTGGCAAATGGATGTTGTTACAGCTTCCAGAGGAAAGCCATGGCCACCCTTATCCAAAACACAAGCAGTTTATCGTCTGAATCAGCTCTGTGTGAAGCTGTATTCTGCCCTACTGGGAAGAACCAGGACAGATTTTCTGCTCTGTGCATAGTTATGCACATGTGTAAGTGATATGGGATTGATGATACAGGACTTGAACAGCCTGGCTTGGGAACTCTTCAGACCAGTGTAACTGTCAAGCTCTGCCCTGTCCATCACCCCATAGCCAAGAAGTGTTAAGTGCAGTTCAATAATTCAATACATTTATCAGAACTAACTCCCAACCTGCAGACACTGGAAATCACAGAAACATTAGCGCTGGCAGATAGTTTTCAACCCCACCAGCCCTAACAATCAAAACCAAACCAGGCTGTGGTGACCACATACTGATGGGAGATAATGAGAGCATGTGGTATAGTGTTTGTTGTATCATTTCATTTATATAATGTTTAAGAGAAAACACACCTCTTCTGGATATTGATGGGTCAACCTCAATGCCTCTCTCATAGGGAGTTCCACCATTTAATGTCAGCTCATACATCCTGGGAAAGAAGAGCAACACAGATATGGAAGATTTAAGAGAGTAAGTCACTGTTGAAGCAAGCATGCAATTTCACTCTCTGGGTACCATTTTTAACTTAATGGATTAAAAAAAAATGTTAAGAGATCAGCTTTAGAAGAGATTTAGAGACTTATAGGACAGTGGATATTTTCTTTTTCCCTCTAATCCAAATACATTAGAAATACACATATATATCTATATTTGGTAAAAAAAAAAACAAACTATTGCAGGTCTGATCTGCAAGTTTTATCTGTAAATTAACAGAAAGCTTTCCTACATTTAGTAAAATAGAAATACATACATTTTATTATTCTTTAAGATTGTTGGACCCATGAACTAAACATAAATCAGCTGCAAAATACAAGCTTATTCCCACTCTCCAAGTGACTGGTAAGAGATTCATTCACAACAACTCTTACTGGCTTCCAAGTCTTGAAAACCTGTCTCCTAATTTTTACAAAGGGGATATACAGCAAAAAGCATGTAAATTGACAATCAAAAAGGACATTGTCACCTTTGATTTAGACAATGATTCTATTTTATATGAAGGAGACATCATAAGCTTACTTGGAAGGAATGGGCATTCCATCTGATGTAAAAAGCTTCAGAAATGCCCAGCCACAGCTTAGCTCTCCTCTTTCACCTGTTGACTAGGAAAAAAGAGAAACATAAATAAGCAGCTAAACCAGAATAAGTAACTGAACCAGAAATATTGCTTTAGAATAATGACAATAAAATGGTAAAAGCCCCAGATTTGTGGTAAGCAAACACTGACTATGTTGCATTTGCAGGTGTTTGAAGACACTTTACCAAACAGCACACGGAGTTATGCTGAAGTTGAACATCCATGAACATATTTAAGAGGCAAGGATTTAAGCAGCCAAGAAATACACATTTAAGTGAAACATGTATATCGAGCTCCTGAAAAGGAAGAAATGCACAGATACAAAAGATAAACACCCCCAAAGCTGCACTGATGCTCTAAAGAATGCAAGCCAGAAAGGAGGGGAAAAAAATTTACCCAGAGGATTTACCCATCTGATTCCAGAACCAGCAGTTTCCAAGGCAGCGATACTGCATCAGAACACTCACTTTTAAGTACCAGAGAGCGTGCCTGGGAACAGGAGCTGATCCTGCATGCCAGCACCTCTGAGTCCAGGCACCAGAGCACTAATAATAGGTAGGAACTTGTACACACTTCAGCTTTCATTTAAACTGACTCCATAAACAGAAGCTGACAGCTTTGCATAACCTTGCCCACCCCAATTAGCACAAGGAGGGCTGTTATGCCCCGCCGGGTCTCTGTAAACCATCGCTTACCAACAAGCTGCTCATCCCCAGGACTTAACAGTCTCGTTCCCTACAGATGAAGGAGATCTACTGATCTCCCTGCACAACAGCTCTCATCCTCACCACACTATCAGCCTATCTCCCCTCCACATCTCCACAGGCCTTGCACTCTTGCACCCTAAGTTCATCCAGTGACCTGAAAAGCTACTGTATCCTCCAAATATTGGTGTTCCTGAAGTTTCTGCACATGTCCACCTTCTGTTCCTGTAGTTCTTGTGGGCTTTGCCATCTCTCTTGTGTCACTACCCACTGTATTTTTCAGAGGCATATCCTAGATGCATAAGATATATCTGTATCAGTTGCAGCTAGAAATCAGTGCCCACACTATTTAAACACTTAAAATCTTAGTTTCCCAACTGTACAGCACAGTAGTCTGAAACAAATCACAAAGATTAAAAAAAATGCAGGAGTGAAGAGAGAACTGGTCCTTTGTGATCACACTGCATGAGATCCTTGGCAGACTTAACAGTGTAAGTAAAGGTACATTAGTGTCCACTAGTCAGAAGGTCTTTTCTTCCTCTAAATATTAACTAGAACAAAAAGTTCCAAACCCCAACAACTCTCTTCCCTCCCCAAAGCCCAGAGGAAGACAGTCTTATGGTAAGCTTGGAAAACTACAGCTACACTTCCATTTGGATCTCACAGCTTGCTGTCAGGATACTGCAGCTTAACACTGAATATGGGACAGCTGGTTCACTTTATAAACCTGTGCTCGGAACAATCTACACATCAACTTTACACACTTACATTGCGAATATATGTGATGCCAAGTTCAAATAATATACCAATGTCTGCAGACAGAGAGCTGGACCTGACAAAACAGTCGCCATCAAGCAAGCTGGGTAAAATGCCTGTTACCTAATTGGGGGAGGGGAGAGAAAATAAAAGTAAATTTTATTTCAACATGAATACCAGAAGTGATAGATGCTGTAACTAGATAGTTACTGGCTATGTCACTGCCTGAGTGAGATACCTACCCTTGGAGAAAAGGTCCATGTTTGGGGATTTTTAGGTTGCCACGTAGCTCTCACTGTGTGAATGTTACTCAGCACCTAAAATATTGTAAGTGGTAAGAAAAGCTAAGAGAAGGTTTCTTGGAAAGCTATACAGCTTTAAGAAAATGTAGTATTATCTCAGATTAATCCAATATTGCACACCACAAAGATAAAATTATGCTGTCTCTTCAACTTTATTAGATGATTTCAGTTTAAAGGACTACAGAGGATGTTTTAAGTCAGAGATGTACAAAGGATCAGCAGCAGGCAGGGGAATCCAAATATGACCCTGAGCCAGCTGTTCCCAGGCCCATCACAGAAGAGATCGGCCCAGAAAAAGGCTCACCTCCACAAACATGAAGGAGCAAAGAGGCACAATGGCAGGCGGGGGAAATGAAATTATGGACCCAGTCCTGCCCCAGCCCCTCCCAGGGCTGCCCATGACAGCCCCAGCGGGCTGGGTGTGACTTCCATCATCATGAGTCAACAGGAGCGGCTTGCTGGACTGCCTTCCTGACTGACACAAAGGGGTTTGAGACGCTGGTGTGCAGG
Organism: Megaceryle maxima; assembly: GCA_024605025.1. Classification (NCBI taxonomy): domain Eukaryota; kingdom Metazoa; phylum Chordata; class Aves; order Coraciiformes; family Cerylidae; genus Megaceryle; species Megaceryle maxima. The sequence goes on from JANHGN010014408.1 coordinate 16,110, forward strand.
GGAAGGGTGTTTTGGGACTGCACGTGATTTACTACGGGATGTTCAGGGGAGAAACCCAAGACAGAAAAAGGGTGGGCTCAAGGTGCTTTGTGGAGTACAAAGGTGGGAAAACAGAGGGATAAGTATGTGTGTCCAGCATACCCAGCACCCCATCAATGCAGTCGGTCCTGTTCTCACATTAAACTCCATTTATAACTATTTTTCTTTGTGAACAGGCATTGAGTGTTTGTGTGCATGTACCTCTTGGTGCCAGCAACTGGCCAGACCACAAGTCACTGGGGCACTGCATGTCTCTGAGTGAGACAACCAGAGGAGCTGGCTACCAGAGGAACCACAGCACAAAAGATCCTGAGAGATCCAACCTCATCAAGACTATTTTTGCTAATCAAACAACTTACCTGACTGCCATCGAAGAGACAGAGTCGAACATGCCTACTGAGAACTTGAATACTGACTCCTGGGAGAGGAATCATCTTACAGCTACTTAATGTTACAATCAGGGATACTCGAGTTGGTCTAGGATGGATCTGAAATACAGACAACAGAAGAAGGATTCAGTCTACAGGCTCCTCCTGCACATGGGTTCATTTTGTGTTTATTTACTGAAATGTTCACTGGACCAGATTCTTCTAACCACAAAGCTTGTGTGGTGGTAATAGCAGCAGCAGCATTTCCTCATAAGCTTTTAGCTCTCTTCTAAGGAAATTACAAATATTTTAATGTGACAGACAGAAGGTCCTATTAAAGTTTGAGAAGAAAGAAATATTTTTAAAATGGTGCAGATGAAGACATAGTTGGTAGCTCCCCAGACAGGGAAGGAACCCACAAACTTAAGATGAAACATGACTCTTAAAAGATACCCAACATGACAAATTTGTACCTAATTTTTGCCTATTAGAGTAGGATGTGATGACATCTACTGTCTACAGAATCTAGATTGATATCAAAATCCATCATCTGTTTCACAGCAATATTTACCCATCAATATGAAATATTGTGAGCTGTTCTAATCTAGAGATACTGCCTTTTTTTCTTAATCCAAAAAGCACTATAGCTTTCTTACCAGCAATACTCACCGTATTTTTTTCTGAGTTCCACACCAAGTCTTTAAAAGCCAACTGTGATGGCGTAAGTTCAGGCTGCAGAAAGTAACTCGCTCGAAACTGATTGCCTACGACAAGAGAAAATTTAAAAAATCTTAATTTCTTTTATGATCTTCACTGCCAAAATATTAATGACACCCAAATTTCAGAAGTGGCTAAAGCCCCTTTGAATATTTGACTGGTCCAAATAAAACTATGGAGGAATCTTCTACAAGCACCCTCTAAAAAGGGTACTTTACCATTTGTAAGTGGTGTTTCATCCCAGAAGCACGGTAATTTAACTAATTAAAAAGAGCTATTGATTTAAAACAGTTTTAAACAAAAAGATTAATATAACATGAGATGTGTAATATATTTGGTGAAGATACTCCAAAAGATCTCCAAGAAAAAGGGAAGATTAAAAAAGGACAAAAAATACAATTTTCTTCAACATCAACAAGAAGTATCTTTCAAAGAGAAAAATCTTTGAAATCATTAGGGAATTTGTCATTGCCTCCGTGTTGCCAGGATTTCACACAGGTAAATTAAAACGTAATTGAAGAAGAAAATAAAAAAGCCTTTTATACGCTATTTGATGGGCCAAATCTTGAAGGTCTCCAACCAGAACAATTCTATGATTACCCACTATAATTAAGCAATACTGGTTTTCGTCCAACAGGCCAGTAACCAGTAACTAAGAAACTCACCACAGACCCTTCAGAATCCTGCACAGCGATTCCAATGAGAAAACCTCACCTTCCGCTAAGAGCTGGAAAAGTGTGGACAGGCGGAATCCAGCCGGAACAGCTCCTATGGTTGTCAGTACCTCTACTGTGTCATTCTAGTACCAAAAAATAAAAATAATAAAACAGGAGAAGGATATTAGTATTCTTGCTGGTTTAATTCCATTCTCATTTAGAACTTTACTGCTAAAAAAACCCAAACAAAATAGAGATGTTAAGAGCTGTTGTATGAGCAACAGTGTTTGGTAAAAGGCAAACCTTGTCTACAAAATAATTAACATTACAGTAAAGGAAGTTGGTATGTAAGAAACACACCTACCTCTGCTATAGCTCTTCTGACAGCACTCCAGTGGGAATCTGTTCTAGAAGAAAAACAATGTCTTTTTTGTAACATATCATCTTCACATGGACAGAAATGTAAACAAGTAGATATTGCTTTGTTTTTAAATAGCAGCTGCTTAATAACTGAGATAGTAATAATTACATATTTCCAGATTAGTTGCTAGATCATCTCATGAGCACAAAGTGAAAAAAGTGACTGCTGTACTGAAAAGAAAAATGTAAAGAAACAAATACCCTTGTGAGGTATTCTCACGGTAAGCAATGTACTGCCAGATTTAAGAAGGAGGAAGAAGAACTGTATACTTTGCATTCACATCACTCCATTTACCTTTTTTTAATTTCAGTTCCATCTGCTGTTTCATCCACCACTTCTATGTGTTCTTCGCTTCGCTCTTGGCTGTCAACATCTTCGTTATGGACCTGTAATAAAGATTCAAATGGCAAAGTGCTTGATTTCTCCATGGTTCTGCTCTTAAAACTGCTTTCTCCACCCATAGCATGTGTTAATAGTTTAGAAGAGGAGATTTTCTGCCTATAATGCATCACTCCAGAGCCCTGTAGCCACAGAACACTCCCTTTACTTCTGCAGCTATACCAAGAGACTGAAGTTATCCCTAAGAGTAAGGAAGAGAATGCATTTGCCAAGTGGAATCTTTAAAAAGAGAAATACATCAGTATGCAGTAAAAAGCTACTCAACATGCTCTTCAGCTATGCTGAAAAGCTCGGTTCCATCCAATCATTCTGTTCCAAACCACCTACCCACATTTCAATATTCACCACAACTGTACACTGGATATATATTTGCGCATAAGTATATAAATTAACTTGTGTTAGAAGCTTTTTTTATTAAAAGAAAAAAAAAGTTAAAAAGCTTTAAAATCCATTTCTTAAAAGGTTCTTCCATGTTGAATTACAAAGTACTCCAACATTTACACAGACTCAAATTTCATGTAAATTTTGGAAAGCCTGAATTAGTCCACAGCTGCTTTGAGTCTTCAGAGCTGACCTTTGGTGACAAAGATCACAACTTTCATACTCGAGAAACTTCTCTGCACTTCTACACCATGTCTTCATGAGGCACAAAAATACTGCTTTTGGTAACTATCTCCACACACAGGCGCACAAACTTGGTGTTATTCCCAAATAACTGTCAAAACTCCGCTTTGCTATGTCCCCACGTAAGCACTGTGATCGATTTAAGCAGCTATATTAACATCCATATATATAAAATAACAAGAGGTGAGACTGCAACAGAAGCAGGTTGCAGCACACTAACCGCAAGGTAGGTCCTAGGAACGAGGCCTCTCTCCCCTTTGGAGTTTTCAGCTACCCACCAGCCATCCGCCTTCTTGTCAAGTATAAGTAGGACTTCCCCTTTCTTTGCCATTAGAAGGAGAGACAGAGACAAAAGACAACTAAATATTTCAAAGCAGCTCCAGGCACAATTGAAAAAAAAACCAGAAAACCTTAATTTTTCCCACGACAGACCAAAGGACATGGATTCCATCAAGCCAAATGTATACCAGGAAAAGACATTTCTCCCTGAATCCCACAAGGAACCAGCTGAATCCCAGAAGCATAGGATTTAGTTATAGTTATTGCTTAACACAGAATGATCTGCAACCAAAACACTTTTAGAGAGACATACTGTAAATGCAAGGTCCCCTTCCTGCTGTGCACTGAAGTTTCCAACTGCAATACATTCTTTAACATTTGGGTCATCCAACAATTTATCATCATCATCTGGTTCTTCACTGTCTTCCTCCTCACTGCTTTCTTCATCTTCACTCTCACCCTCTTCTTCATTTTCATCTTCTGTTTCAGGAGCTTTCTGATGTTGCTCACCCCTACGCAAAATAAATCAAACTTTTTTTATTACTATTTTGACAAAACTTCTTGGAATTGCTGCAAAGCCCTGCAATAGAGGCTTCTCTGCCAGGACATTAGCCACAGACAGAAATTTCACTCCTGCATTTTACTCTTTGTCCTTATCTAAAAAACCCTCCAAAATCCCTATAGTGTTTCCTCCCTAAGCGTATGGGCCATGCTGCATCCTCTCAACAGCCACAGAATTCAGCTACTAACCAACACCCTCAGAAAATCCCAGCAAGTCCTTCATGACTGCATCAAGAAAACAAGCCCTGTAAGAGCTGGCTTTTCAGCACTTCTTGTTTAACTGTGTGTTAAGATAACAAAGGAGCCAAGCTAACAATTTTTCAGGGTCCTTTCCAATTGTCCTCTATATGGGTGGTATTTGTTCATGGAAGCAACTTACGCTGCTGCATGATTTGTAGTCATGTCTCCCTGAGCCAAGACAAGAACAAGTTTCTGCAGCTGCTGAGAGAGTTTTAGCAATAGCTTTTCTTCTTCTTCTTTCCTCTGATTGTAATTCCCCACAGGTGCAGGCTCATCAGCCTTGGAAAGAACATAACAAATTGCTCAAAGTTACAGTTTCCCATGAAGTTAGTTTTCCAGATGCATCTTACAAGCTTTCACCTTCCTGGGCTGCTATGACTCCCTGTTTGGTGACATCTTTCTTGCCCTTCTACTCTGCCAAGATGAAATTTCATGTTAAATTTCAAATCTGCATTCTCCGCTTCCAATACAATGCATTGGGTCGATAGACATTTTATAATGTATTGGTCTGATAGAGATTTTAAGGACAATACAGCATTAAAAATATGCTTTAAATAATATCAATGGATTTCAGAGATTGTGCAGTGCTAGACATTACTCTTGTCCTGAGGTACCTCAGATTGAAGGAGGCTGGTGTTCTTTATCATAAAAAGGGACTTTTCTCTATCATATAAAGGGACTCTTGATCAGGGATTGTAATGATAGGATGAGGGGGTAACAGTTTCAAACTAAAAGAGGGTAGATTTAGATTCGGTATTAGGAAGAAATTCTTCACTGTGAGGGTGGTGAGACACTGGAACAAATTGCCCAGAGAAGCTGTGGATGTTCCATCACTGGAAGTGTTAAAGACCTGGTTGGATGGGCGTTTGAGGATGCTGGTGTAGTGGGAGGTGTCCCTGCCCAAGACAGGCAGGTGTTGCAACTAGATGATCTTTAAAGTTCCTTCCAACCCAAAACATTCTGTGATTCTATGTTTCTCTAAATGGTCTCGCTGATGTATATTGGAGAAAACCATTAACAAATTTGTCTCTGCACTTACTTTTTTTAAATCATGAAGAGTACTTATATGCTCATCCACCAGTTTCTTCAGGTCTACACATCTGCATTGAAAGCAAGACGGACAGATAGCATTTTCTCAAAACTCAAACAGATGGGTGACCCAAATGATGCATGCTTACTGAAACCTGACAGTTTAGATATGAGCTTCACCCAGCTCTGTGTGCATGGGACATGACAAATAGCAATAAAGGCCCAAACAGCATCTTAGCTGATTGACACCTGTGATGTGCAGGCTCCCACTTAAACTGCCTCAGCCCTTGAGGGCTGGGAAGAGCGAGCCTGTTGCTTCCGCCTGGAAAATAGAGCGACAGGTCAGGGAAGAGATCTGTACAATGAGAAGGAAAAACAGGAAGGCGTCCAGACAAACTGCCTGCTCCTTCGGAGAACAGAGACAATCCAGCCGGGGCTTTGCTCCGAGCAACCAGAAGATGGTTCTTTCCAAAGGCCACGCGACTTAGGAACTAAAGTTTAAGAGAGGGGGAAGAGATGAAGGCAGGGCCTCCCCCCACACCCCGGGGACCCTTCGTGAGCGGCCTCACCTCTGCGAAAGGCCCTTCCCCTGGGAGAGGGCCGAGGCCGCGCACTCCACCCGCAGCGCCTCCACCTGCAACACAGGACACGGAGCCGTCAGGCCGGGCCGGGCCGGGCCGAGCCGAGCCGAGCCGAGCCGGGCCATCCATCGCCGGTACCTGTGCCTGCAGCTCCCGGCTCCGCCGCTGCACCCGCTGTAGCGGGCCCCGCGCTCGCCGCCCCGACATGGTTGCTTGGCAACGCGAGCGACGCGGGCAGATGTCGTCACTTCTACGGCGCGCTGTACGCCGGGAGTCGCAGCCTGTGGACGGTCGCCCGCCTGAGGAAGGGCAGAGACGGGAGCTGGCGGCGCAGCCTCCCCGACGGCCCGGGCATCGCCCCTCCCGGGCTGGCTGTCCTCGGGGGATGCCCCGCCGCGAGGGCACCCCGCTCGGAGCCGGGAGGGCCTCACCCTGCCCGGGCCCAGCAGACAGGGTTCGGCCCGGGGACTGACTGCCAGCCAGCCCGCAGCCCCGTTGCGGGTACATCCCGGTCCTGCCCTCCCCTGAGGCTGTGCTACATCAGCTCCGACCTTGTGCAGGAAAATGTGCGCGAGCGAGCGTAGCTGCCGTTACTGGCTCCCCCTGCCTTGCCAAAATGGCACCTGCACGCACACCAGGCCTCAGCGTGCAGAAACCCCTGTCTCGAACCGCCTGCTGTCTCGAGGTTGAAAATCAAAAGGTGGCCCACGAAAAGCTGTCAGTGCTTCACCAGTAAAGCCAGTACAACCCGGCCCGAGCTGATGCGTTTCGAACCACACACTGCAGTAGCAGCAGCTCTCGTGTTCAGCAGCTGAACACGAGCATACCTGGTGTTGGCATCAAAGGAACTTCAAAAGCTGACACCACCTTTCTACCAAAGAAGCCATAGGACTACTACAAATCAGCATTTTGTAATCTGGGTGGGTTTGTTGTGGGGCTTGTTTGGTTGGTTTGTTTGTCTGCTTTTCAAAAAAACCAAACTTGCAGCTCATAATGTAGTTAAAAACCAGCGAGCAGTAAATCCCCCCTGTGCAAAGTAGAAGCACCCCCTCCTCTCAGCCTCCAGGAATTTGCTCGTGATGGGAAGAAAATAAAAAAAAGTGCCACAGCCATCTCCACAACTCCTTGTCCAAAGCACAAGAAGAAATTCAGAGTCCAAAGCAGAAGCATCCTTTCTTCAGTTTGCTCGCTCCTCCCAAGGCATGCAGTCATTGCATCACTTAATTGTCCCCTGAGGTTTTTTCACCTGCACACTTTCAGAGTAAGACTTGTTGCTCATGACAAGTGCCTGTAAGGTGTGCTTTCACTCATCAAATAAACAAACACAGCTAGAAACATCGTGTCATGGTTTGCGCTGGTTTAATGTATCAACAGTGCTTCCTGGCCAGGGCAGAGCAGACTTAAGACAGACACAGAGAACCCTTTAAAATGCAGAAATACATTTGGTGACACCGTTCTTGCAGCCTCAGCGTTTTGCTGGGTTAATCTGCTGCACTTGGAGATCTTGTCCGCTGACGGCCCGGGGATTCCTCCACAGACACTCTCTGTTTCCAAACAGAAACAGCAAGTGTCCGACTCCGGCAGCGGCGTGGGGCGAATCTGCTCTTCCTCCTGCGGCGTCCACCGAGGCCGGGCTGCTGGAGAAGACAACCGTAGAGTGGCGCTAAGCTCTCAAACCCGCTGTCAGGGTCGGCAGGGAAGGAGGCTGCCAGCAGTAGGGACGCACCGAGGGCTTTCATCGGAGCTCAGCACGACTCCAGCTTCTCCTGGGCAGCAGCGAGACGGCGTAAGAGTCGGCGCTGGCGCCAGCGGAGGAAACGGCGTCGAGCACCGTTGGCCTGCCAGCCCACCAGCACCCCGGCCGCAAAGGCGACGAGCAGCGACCAGCGCACCGACCGCAGCGCCTCCAGACCCATCCCGACCGCCCGTTCCCCACTCAGGGCGCGGGACTCAGCACCGCCTCCCGCCCCTTCCGCCGGGGCGGGCCCCGTTAAAGGCGGTGGGAGGAGGGAGGCGAAGTGTCTGCCCGCGCCATGGCGGAGGGGGTCTCGCAGGTAGCGGATCGGACCACGAGAGTCTCTGCAGCCGCGCACCCCGGGACTGGGGCCTCGCCAGAAGAGGGATGCGGGCTGGGCGAAGCTGCGGCAGCCTCCGGAGCTTTTCTCGCCCCTCTGGCGTGCCCTGGGGGGAAAGGGATGTCCTTCGAATACCTGCCTTGGTTTTTATGTGAGCCTCCAACACCCCCTGACCAGCTGTCCCTGTTTGTCCCTTTTCCACAGGATCTGCTGCTGGCGGCAGCGTTTGTCTCCGATGCGCAATACAACAGAAATATTCCTTTCAAGACCTCCCCGGAGGCAGTCAGGTAAGGAGCTCTGCATCCCCACAAGCACACCACACTGGGGGAGAACCAACTTCGTCAGTGTCCAAAAAGCAATAGCCAAAAAGGTCCGGGGAGCTCTGGTTCCCCAGCTGCGTGCAGAACAGGTTGGGTGGGGTGTAAAGAACTGTATTTAACTGAATGGGTGGCTCGATGCATCCTTATGTTGAGTATGGGAAATGAAATAACACTTGAATTTTGCTAGAGGGAAAAAAAAAAAAATCTTTGAAGCTGCGGGACTGTGGGGATAAAGAGTTTGGGAGGGTTGGCCAGCCCTCGCTCATGTAGAAGGGACTGCTGCAGTGTGGCCATGTAGGGTGGAATCAGCAGGGTTTGGTAGCAGGGGGCTGCATGGTTGGGGAGCAGCCCCATGCCAGCTGGTCATGGCTGTGACCAGTTGGTTTGGCAGTGGGTGACACTAATACCCCAAAACTTCATCTAGATGAAGGAGCATGTGGTGTACTTCAGAGGCTCAGGTGCCCTTCAAAAAGGGTGGTAGCTGCTAGGGGCAGGACTAATCAAAAGTTTTAAAAGGAGTAATTAAAAGTTTAATTGGTGACAGGTTGGGGAATTTTGCTGAAGGTGGTTTTGCCAGCAACAATGACTCCCTCAGCTTTTAACTGATGGTAACAGGCTGAGCAACTTCAGAGAGGTGACTCTTCCCTCAGTCTTCTACTGCTTTAGGTGAAGTCTTTCCATGCGTAAAACTTACGGGAAGAGAATCTTGTCCTGCCCAAGGATGCTTAGCAAAATAGTAGAAATGATGAAGTTTTACATGGCTGTGTCTTTGTGGTGCTAGGGGCATAATACCACATCACCTGTACAGTTACCTGCCCTGTAGCCTTTTTGTGGGTGGTCAATGGGGAGGTGAGATGGCTGTTCAGCAACATTGGCAGCTGTTTTTTTTATTGGCAGAGGATCAATACACTCTGCAAATCTGCCCCCAGTCTCCCCAGAGGAGCTGCTGCTGGGTGCCCTTGTGTGAAACCTCCCGTGGGAGGCTTAGAGCAGGATACATGTATGGTTATTGCCAGTGCTTGCTGGGGGGGTTGCTGCCATTGGGAAAGAATATCACATGCGCTCTGTATAAAAAAACGGTTTACTGGGCAAGAACTGTGCTGTGGTTATCCCTCTCTATCCATGACATGGACAGCATATGCAGCTCTTTCAAAGATATGTTTGGTGAGCCTGTGGGTATGTGCACTGAAGCCTTTATTTATGGTGCTGATGCCTTCTTTTTACAGACTTTATTACCTTTACAACCACTGGATTCTGCGAACAGCCACCTACTTCTTCATCTTTCTCAACCTGTCCCTGGCAGTGTTTGAAGAACCTGCTGTGTATCCACTCCCCTTCCTGGTATGTTTTTCAGTGCAGAAGCAGCAGCACAACTAGGAATGCGTTGGCAGAGCATGTGAGGGTTTCTTGCTTGAAATCAGTCATCAGAGGTATTGAAAGATAACTGATGTTGGTATTTCTGTTGGTAAAATGGGGACAAAAAAGGGCATAGGAGCTAGAGAGAGACTATGGGAGCCATCATGGCTGCTGGACAAAGGCATCTCAGATCAATTCCAGCCTTCTCTGTGACCCAAGTCCAGTCTCCATGTCTGAAAGCAGAAGTAGAGTGTTGCCCTTAGGACTTGCTTTTCTGTAGCCTTTTTGTTCTGCACTAGTGTGTTTGGGAGTGATGTGCTTCTTGAATCCTAAACAAATACTAGTTTACTGGCTTCAACCTGCCTGTGTCAGGGAATTTCACAAAAGGAAGCCTGGAAGTATTGCTTGGTGCCAGATGCAGGAGCCTGTAAACCAGCTGACTTCAAAACCTGCTGGAGAAACTTTTATACTGACTCTGCCTGTGTTTTCTTTCTCTGTGTGAAGAGGGCTAGCACTCCTCTTAGTTGTCTCTTTCTCTTCAGGTCACTTCTCTGGTTGAGGTGTTATGCCTTCTGGTGTTCTTTGGCCGCCTGACACATTTTGCAAAAGTGACCCTTCGCAATGTGTTCTGGAAGGATACCAAAAATATCTGCATCATGGTTGCAATCCTGGTGAGTTAGGTCTGGGGGACCCTCCCTGAGGTGGCTTCTTCCTCCTGGTGCTTTCCTGGTAACTGCTTTACAAGGTCTCTGCAAGAGCTGTGGCCAAATCAACTGACAGCTGGGCCTGTTCTCACAAACCTGTTGTCTGTGCGTGTATCTTGTATCAGCCAACCCTATTGTCTTCACCCTATTGTCACATGTCTTCAGTCACACTTCTGACATTGCTTCTGGTATTTTCCATCTTTTTTTCTACAGTTATCCCTAGTGGACTTGGCCATATATGGGATCCTCAGGATATACAATATGAAGAGCATTCGATGGTCAAGAATTGTGAGGCCTATATTCCTGATCAACTTTGCAGAGAGTCGCCAGGTAAGAAAGAGGTCTGGTGGGATGTCCTGGTTTTGGACAGCCTGCTGCTTTCTGAGACCCAGGGGATTTAGTAGAAAGTTGGGGGTTTTTTTGTGCAGACATGACAGAATTTAGTTTCCTGTGAATGAAGGTTTCTCTTGAAGGTGGCCTGAAGTGAGAATTTGACATGGAGAAAAGGGTGTGTTCATATTGCTGCTGCCTGGGCTCTGTGCAGAGTACCAAAAGGCTTCTTCCTCTACCTGTCCAGAGCCCTGAGGATGCTTGGGGCTGGAACTAGAGCTTCTTGACAAATACAGTGCTCTGATGAGCTAGGGAAGATCACACTTCCCAAAGCATAAGACCACTTGGAGAAGTGTTATTTCCTTTAAGGCCTGTGCTTAGTGCAGCCTGTGTGGGAGAGCAGCCCCTGTTTGCAAGTAGACTGAGATGCTGTCCTTGGGAGATGTGAGCACAAGCAGCACCATGGACAAGAAGACTGCTTCTTTCTGGGTCAGGGGCCAGGTTACTTATTTCTGGAAGTCTCAGAGGCAAACAAGCGCCAGTGTTGTGTTGTTCTCAGAAACTGAACTTGTAGCCCAGATGGGTGGTTTGGACTTTGATACCTCTTGTCACGGGGAGATCTTTGCCCAAGACCATTCTGGTCCTTGACTTACAAATGAATGCTGTGGCCCAGATGCCTGGGGGAGGGAGCATTTGAACTCTCAGGCCCTGTGGCCTAAAGTGATGGACTTCTGTCCCTGCAACAAGAGCATCTCAGCAGTACCATGAGGCCCTCAGTCCCTTGTCTAGCTGGGATGGCCTGTAGATAGGGTCTCGTATACTGGCATCTTCTCTGGGGAATGAGGAGGAAAGGCCTTGTTCTCTTGCAGAGGAGAACAGGGCTTGCACATCTGTGTCGGAATCTCTTCTGCCAGATGACAGAAGAGTACCTGTGTCCTGCTTTGCCTGCCCTGTGTAGATCTTCAATCCAGATGAGATGGTGAAGGGAAAAACAGGTACCGCGTTGCATGTAAATGCTTCCCTTCTCCCTTGCAGATTCGGAGAGCTTTCCGCAGCATCCGCAACACGCTGCCAGAGATCACCTACGTGTTCTTGCTCTTCATGTTTAGCCTTCTCATGTTCTCCCTCATGGCCTTGAAGCTTTTTGGTGAGAGGTATGAATATTTATTTTGCTCAGAGTTGGGTAAGAAGAATGTGTGTGATACTTCAGGGCAGGAGGGAACCTGACAACTCAAATAATTAGTAGTGAATGGCTTGTGTTGGAAATACCTGGCTTGTATCAGCACTGCTGTAGCCAGCAAGACTAGGGCAAGGAGTGGCCCCCTGGACTGGGCACTGGGGAGGCCACCCCTCAAATCCTGTGTTCAGTTCTGGGCCCCTCACTCCCAGAAGGGCATTGAGGGGCTGGAGTGTGTCCAGAGAAGGACAGTTTAGCTGGGGAAGGGTCTAGAGCACATGTCTTATGAGGAGCAGCTGAGGGACCTGGGATTGTTCAGCCTGGAAAAAAGGAGGCTCAGGGGAGACCTTTTCACTCTTGACAGCTCCCTGACAGGAGGTTGGAGACAGGTGGGGTCAGCCTCTCCTCCTAAGGAACAAAAGACAGGACAAGAGGAACTGGCCTCAATTTGTACCAGGGGAGGTTTAGGTTGGACCCAAGGAACAATTTCTTCCCCACAAGAGCTGTCAAGGCCTGGCTCAGGCTGCCCAGTGCAATTGTGGAGTCCCTATCCCTAGAGGGGTTTCAAAGCTGTAGAGATGTGTTGCTGAGGGACATGGTTTAGTGGTGACCTGGCAGTGCTGGGTTAACAGAGGAGGAGACCTTTAAGCTCATAAAGTCCAACCAACATAAATGATTCTGTAATTCTATGAATACAAGTAGTGCTGATAGGTGCACTTCCTGTGGTGGGGCATATGAGCTTTGTGCTTAACTTCAGATTGTCCTTTCCCTCCTAGGAACCTGCAGACAGCAGAAGGCTTGCCATATTTCAAAAACTACCTAGAAATCGTGTTTGATCTCTATGTGCTGGTGACAACAGCCAACAGCCCAGATGTCATGTATGTACGCTGAGCTTGCAGTCTTTCAGATGGAATGCTGGTGTCCTCCTCCCAGGAGGAGCAGGACCTCTGGTTAGAACAACACTGTTTTGCACAACTTATTACACAGCAGTGCTGAACAGAGCTGGGATGTTACAGGGACCCTGCGTATTTACACTGAGAAATGCCACTAGTCCTGCAAAAGTGAGTGAAAGGTGGTGTGAGTACAGTGAGGGTTTGTGAAGCCAGTAGCCAGCTTATGACTGAGATGTCACCTCAAGGTTCTGCACTTTAAGCTTTTCCACGCAGAAGGAAGCTTAATTTCTGCTTTCTTTTCTGTGCCACTTCAATCAGGGCCTGATAAATGAGGGTGAAAACTGTTCTCTAACTGAACTAAAACACAGTTTTTAGCTTGGCTATTACCTGGCTATTCAAACGAGTATTGGAAGAAATGTTTTCTCATGGTTTCTTTTATTTCCTTGTCTGCTTAGCAAGTATCAATCTCTCTCTCTGTCGTTAGGATGCCAGCATTTGACTTCAGCTCATGGTACGCACTGTTCTTCATCGCCTTTGTCATCATTAACACGTATATCTTCATGTCTTTGTTCCTGGCTGTTGTGTACAACAACTACAAAAAGCACCTGAAGGTAATGTTTGGAGGGGTGACTTGTGACCTGGAACTGTTTACTTTTCTGTATCACCTTGTAAGGAAATGTCTGGCTTTCCCTTGGAAAGCTTCTGCACACCTCCGCTGCTACACATGCCCTTAAAGCAAAGGAAATGTAAAGAGAGGTCTAAGGAAATTGTAACTCTTGCTATTTTCACACAAACTGGCTAGGTGCTGTTTGGTAATTGTGATTGAAGGGTGAGTGCTGGAAATTCCTTGGTGGTCCCATGAGGCGATTGGCTCTGTCAGCAAGCAGTCTAATAGGCTTTCCCAGAGGCTGGTGTCCCCAGGGTGTGAGGTTCTTCAGTTTGCTTGTTATTGTGTGCAGAAGAGGATCTCCACCCCTGATCTCAGCAGTATTTGCTTACGGATGGGAAGCATGTGTGGACATGCAGATCCTGTGATCTTTGTCATCTCCTTCCTGTTAGCCACTATTCTTTGTCTTTCCTTCCGTTTTTTCAGTGCATCTCCCTGCAGCGGGCCATCTATTGATCCTTCCAAACTGCTGTGCAGGGGGCCTGTGGTTGCCTTTTAAACAGCTTTGCTTGTCACCCCTGCTGACTGTGCTGTCCTTGGTGTCTAACATCACTCCAAGTGTGTTCCTTTGAGTCTCTTCTTGCATCTCTGTGCTATGAAAGTAAAATTGAATTAAAAAAAAAAAAAAAGGAAGGGTGACCGAAGCTGCCTGAATCATGATACTTTCTCTAGAATGAGATCCGTAAGCTTGCTTACATGAAGCACCGCAAGATGATAGAGGCCTTCAACCTTCTGAAGGAAGAGGAAGGAATGCAGTTTGTGGTTAGAGAAGCCCGGTGGAAGCAGCTTGTGAAGCTGGTGGCTCCTGATATCAGCAACTCCCACAGAGAGCTGCTGCTTCACATCTCAGATGATGAGCAGAAGGGTTTCATAGGTGAGAAGTTAACTGAGATATTGAGCCCAGATTGCTGCAACTCATATGCATATAGGTTTGCACTTGTAAGATGCTGTCTGGAGTGGGTTGTTTGTTTGTGTGGGGTTTTTGTGTGTGTGTGTGTTGGCGTTTTTTGGTTGTGTTTTTGTGTTTGTGTTGTTTGTGTTTTGTGTTTGTTTTTTTTTTTTTTCTGGTGATGGCAGACTGATGTGTAGTGCTCTCTACTGCTATAGACAAGAAGTCCTTTGTACAACTGGCAGATCTCCTCAACATCCAAGTGATTACTCTGAAAATACGCAGCCATCCGCTGGGGCACTGGATGCCTCGTGTATATAAATCTGCTGTGAGCCAGTTCCTGCGCAGCATGGTTAGGCACCGGTAAGCCTCTGCTCTCTTTTTACTAAAAAAGTATAAAATTACAGAAAGCAAGAACTGCTTTATAGTCTGCCTTGAAGGACCAGACTAAATGCTTCACTTTAAAGGTGATTGCACCTCATCAGTCTCTGCTGCAAAGCTGTGTTGTGCTGCTTTGTCTAACCAAGTTGGTGTTCTCAGCTACTAGTGTTCTGTTTCACAGCTGAATTGTCCTAGAATTGCAGAGTTGCTGAGATTTGGAAGGAACATCTAGAGATGGTCTAGTGCAAGCCCCTCAAAGCAGGGTCATCTAGAGTAGGCTACTCAGGGCTGTGTCCAGTTGGGTTTAGAGTGTCTCCAAGGATGGAGACTCCATAACTTCTCTGCAACCTGTTCCAGTGGTTGACCATGCTTGATTTAAAAAAAAAACAAAACAAAAACACATCAATAACAACAAAAAAGTCTACATGCAAAAAAAGCTGTTTGGTTTAAATGGAAAATCCAGTATTTCAACTTGTGCCCTTTGCTTCTTGTGCTTTCACTGGATACCACTGAGAAGAGTCTGGCTCTACACCTTCCCATCAGGTATTTGTACATCTTGAGATCCCCCTGACCCTTCTCCCGAAGGCTGAACAATCCCAGCTTTCTCAATGTGTAGTGTATTAGACCATCCCATCCTTTAATCGTTTTTGTGACCCTTTGCTACACTTGCTCTAGTATGTTTGTGTCTCTCTTGCACTGGGAAGTCCAGTTGTGGACACAGCATGTAAAATGTGACCTCTCCAGTATGGAGAAGATGCGGGGGAAATTTTCCTTCTCTGGACCTCTTCACAAAACTCTTCCTAATGTAGCCCAGGATGCTGTTGGCCGCCTTTGCCACCAGGGTGCATTGCTGGCTCATGTTCAACTTGTCAGCCAAGACTCCCCCTCCCCAGATCCTCTGCAGAGCTGCTTTTCAGATGGTTGACCTCCAGCCGCCTGTGTCGGTGCCTGAAGTTATTCCTCCCTAGGAGCAGGATTTTGCCCTTCCCTTTGAACACAGTAGGATTTTGCCCACTTCTCAGCTTGTCCGGGTTCCTCTGACTGCAACACACCCATCTGGTGTCCCAAACACCCCTCCCAGGTTTGCATAGTCTTCTGTTTTACTCGCCCACTCATTTCTGCTTGACAAACACTGCTTGATTTGTTGGTAATTCAGTTGAACTCAGTCTGAGAGCTCATTTAACATTGGTAGTGGTGTACCTTGAAGACTTGTGCTCTGCTTTTCCTGGAACTTCAAGGGCAAAACTAAACTCTGCAGTAACTTTCCTAAATGCTCAGCTGTGGAGGAGAACTGATGGGTAAAGGTAGTTTCCTAAACAGCAGTAGTATTTGAGAGGAGGCAAATAACTGTGTAGCTTTTACCTTCTCAGGAGTGCCAAACTGACTTCTCTTTCTTCTTGCAGGGGGTTTGTTTGGACTTACGATGTGATCATTCTAATAAATGCCATCTTCATTGCTCTGGATGAGGAAACCCCTTACATTTCTTACGCAGAGTGGGTCTTTCTTGCTCTGTATATCATTGAGATACTCCTGAAACTGTACACTTATGAACCAAGGGCGTTCTTTGGCAAGAATCAGTTCTGGAATTGGTGAGTGGCATGAATGTTTGTGTAAGAGATGGTGTGAAGTGTGATAAGACCTGTTGTGTTAAGAACTGAAAGTGTCTTGGAGAGATGGGCTGCCCAACACGTGTGCTAGGGTATAATTAAAGTGTTTGTACATGTCAGAGGAGTTGTGCTTTTCCCTGTCCTAACCTGGCTCTGATAGAGACTACTGTTCTCTGCCCTACTCTGCTGTCTCAAAGGTGACTACAGCATGTGAAGATCATGGCTGAGCTGGGAAAAGTGTTTTGCTAAACAAATCTTTCCCATCTCCTCACCCTGCAAATTAGTTTGACACGCCATGGGGCTGCCTCTCACCAGAGTGGAGAAAAGAGGTCACTATTTCTAGATGTCATGTGGCAGCTTAAACACCCTGTTCTCTGTTGCCCACAAATCTAATGGCACTGCCTTCCCTCGCGCTAGGTTTGATACCCTCATCATCTTTGCTGCCTTGACTGCAACGATACTCAATACCACCCTCAAATCGAGTAAGTGCAGCTTAAGCAGTCTGCATGCCTCTGGGAAACTTGGTGGTCTTGAGTTGTTTTTTGCCATCACCTTGGGCTCGGGAGGCTTTTTGGCAAGACAGTGAATTTCCTGCAGGGTTTCTAAGGACTAATCCAGGCTTTCTTGTTTTATAGCTACCTGTTATAAATAGCGTTTAACAAGGATATAATCGTAACAAATGTAAGAGCGTGCTTTATCTCTACGCTTCATTGATATTTTTCATAACGACAACAACAAAAAAAATCTCTTTATCCTTTCTCAGCCACAAAGTACAACAGCCAACAGATCCTGGACATTGTCTTCATTTTACGAGTCCTCAGGCTGATACGGATTGTTGACAGCATCCAAAGGTAATGAAGAGAATGGGATAGGGGTGTGTTTTGAGGGGCAGGCTGTGCTAGAAACTGTCTGAGACAGTGCCTTGACTTGCTCTGTATGGCTGCCTTGGACTGACTGAGGCCACACAACAAAGCATCTCAAGGCCCTATCCCAGTGTGCTTGGGATGAGCTCAGTTGCTGCAGCCTTTCTGGAGACTTATAAATAAGGACCTGTGGGGAGCACATCCTGGATAGGATGTGGTGATAAATAGGAACATTAAAAGTGCAGGAGTTGTCATGAATCATTTGCTGTAGGTTCCGGGTCATCATGAACACGCTGATAAACATCGTGCCAACAATGTTGACGTTCGGTGGGCTGACTCTGGTAAGACATCCTGGTATCTTAGCTCAAAGCACCCCAGTTTTACAGGAATGTGTCTTAAGTCTCACACTCATGCTGTTTCCAAGAGGATAAATGCAAATGTCTGGATGGTGGGGACTTTGAAACTAAGTGTCCATTTGATTCTTGTTCATTGCACATGTAAATGCCGTGCACAGGGCTGGGGTCCTTGCTAGTTGCAGGTTAGGACAATCCTTCTTTGCTCCACAGACCAGAGAGGATGTTCTGTGCAGTCTAGACTTCATGGTCTAAGGAATCAAACAGTGCTTTGGTCAAGAAGCTGGATGCAAAACCTATTTCTGAAAAATATCTTCTGTTAATGATTTGAAAATACTTAATTTCCATATATTTGGGCTGTAGTTCTTGGTTTATTATTCTTGCCTAGTAATTGCTCTTGGGTCTCTGGACTCTCTGCTGCTCCTCAGCAGCTTGCTGGGTCTGTAAAACTGGAGAACCTGCTAAACTTGCTGTGGAGCTTGCTGCTCACTGGAGAAGCTGGCAATAGGGTTTCTCTTCCCAGGTTGTGTACTGTGTATTTGCTATCATTGGCATGGAGCTATTCCAGGGGAAAATCCAGTTCTTCCCAGCAAACTCAAATGCTCCTCATGCCTTGGAATGTGGAAACCCAGCTCTCAAGGATTCTCTGTTTGCCCGTGGGAAATACTGCAAGAACAACTTCAACAACTTTGCATCATCTTTCATTGTCCTGATGGAGCTCACTGTAGTCAACCAGTGGCATGATATCCTTTGTGGTGGGAGGTCCAAACCAGAGCTTGACAATTCCCTGCTCTTCCCTTTGTAATGCTTATGTCTATGCACATAGTGCTGGACCACAGAAATGATCCCTGCAGAAGGCTTTGTTCAGAGGGAAGTTGCTGGGCAGCATTGTCTGGTTCCTTCTTGACTGCTCCTCTACAGCAAGATGTTCTCCTCTAGCATTCTTGCCCTTAACTCCTGTTATAGTCTTTGCTAATGGATTTGCCAATGTGACAGTTCACGCTGCAAAGCTGTACTTCATTGCCTTCCACATTGTCATGGTGATAATTATTGTCAAGTAAGTTTTTGGGGTAGTCTTTTCCATTTTGGAGAGAAGAGGGGCTCTTCCCCCTGCCAGGTTGCTGCTGGTGGTCCCAGGGTCATGCATGGTGTGACTCAGAAACAGGCAGGATGTGGATCCTGTCCAGAGAAAGGCAGCAAAGCTGGGAAGGGTCTGGAGCACAAGTCCTGTGAGGAGTGGCTGAGGGACCAGGGGTTGTTCAGCCTGGAGAAAAAGGAGGCTCAAGGGAGACCACCTCACACTTGAAGACTCCCTGACAAGAGGTTGGAGTCAGGTGGGCTCAGTCTCTTCTCCCAAGGAACAAGTGACAGGACAAGAGAAAACAGCCTTGGGGAGGCTTAGGTTGGACCTGAGGAACAATTTCTTCCATGCAAGGGCTGTCAAGACCTGTCCCAGGCTGCCCAGGGCAATGGTGGAGTCCACATCCCTGGAGGGGTTTCAAAGCCATGGAGATGTGGTGCTGAGGGATGTGATTTAGTGTTGCCCTGGCAGTGCTGGGGTAATGGTTGGACTTGATGATCTGAAGGGTCTGTTCCAACCAAAATGATTCTATGATTCCATGATTTTCTGTGTCCTAGGGGAATCTGCTGCTTCTATTCTTGCCTCCACTGTGTGCTGCTCTGACTTGGAGTCACCCATCTCCAGCAGAGGAGGGGATGGGGCACTGAGGAATGAGCCTGGGAATACTGATAGTAGTTGATGTCCAGAAGTAGGATATCAGTAAGGAAATGCTGTTGTCTAATTCTGTTCATCATTTCTTTTAGTATCTTTGTGTCCTTCATTCTGGAAGCTTTCTTTGTGGAGTACTCTCTGGAGAAAAGTGAAGTAGAAACAGCCATTGAACGGAAAATCCAGGAGCTGGGAATGGGAGTTCAAGAGTAAGCCTTTCTCCATCTTTCCCCCGCTCCCAAAAGGGTTGTGCTGGATATGGCTGGCTTAGCACGGCCGATGAGGGTTGTGCGACTGGAGGAAAAAGCCACACTCTGTCCTGAGGTGTGAGCTAAGACTCCCCTTCCTTGTCACAAAGTTCTTGCTAATCTGTCATGATTAGCAAGAGGCTATGCAAGAGCATAGGCTTGGTCTAGATATCAGCAGAAGGGTACTGGTGCTGCTGGCCTTGCACCTGCCTTGCTGACCTTTCCCAGGCCAGGGGACAGGAGAGGTGCTGGAAATAACCTCAACGGGAGCTTGCCCTGCATAAGAGAACCCATTGCTGATGGGTGCATCTGGGGTAGGACCTGCTCCATGCCCCAGGTAACCTGGTCCTTCTTGTATAGGGATAAGCTGCAGGATGACCAGCTCCTTGAGAACATGGAGAGTGCTGAGCAGGACCTTGAGGGGGAAGGTGGAACAAAGCCACAGTCAAAAGGGTTGCTCTTTAAAATTGCCTCCAAACGTAAGTGCAGCCCTTGATGTGTCCAGGGTCTTGTTTAAGAGACCATGACTCTGATGTCTCCCAGCTTGTAGCCCTGTCCCTGAGAAAGCTCCCAAGCACTGCTGCTGCCCTTTGGGCTATAAAATGAGCTAAAACCCAGATGGCAATTTGGAGAGAACTGTAGACACTCTAATGTTTATTGTTTCTTTTTATTTTCTGTAACATTTTCCTCTCTTCCACCTCAACTCTTCTTCACTAGCCAGTCTGAAGAAATTACTGCAGTGGCTGAGGTCCTGCTGTGGCTAAGAAGTCTGTCGTCTTCCTATCTGCACTTTTGTGTTTCTCCTGGCTTGGATCACAGGGTGACTATATGGTCCTGTCCTCTAGCTTAACAACTGCTTTTTCTTCTGCCGTCTTTCTTGCTGTACTTTAGAAGCTCATGTTTCTCAGCATGGCAGATGATTTGGGTCACAAATCCATTGAAGGACACGTGGCAATAGAAGTGCTTAAAATCTTAAAGTAATGGTCTTATCCTCAGTACTCAGAAGTATATGGGTTAAATATCAAGGGACATCATTTGGGCTATTTATTTTCTTGCTTGTTTAATGTAAGCCACAGGGAGCAGCCTTAGGTGGTGGCTACCTTTAACTTCTGCTGAGTGACAGGGCTGGATTCTTACAGTGACTTTCTTTGGGGTGGTGTTTTTTCTGTTTTTTTTGTTTGGGTGTGGGTTTTTTGGTTCATTTTTTTTCTTTGCCACCTGCAGGGTACAGGACAGTTGATGCTCTGCTCCAGCGTATGTTTGAGGCTGAGATACCCCTTGAGGATGAAGGCCCATCATTTGAAGAGATCTTAAACTTGTCCCCCTCTGCTGCCCTACCCCATAATCTGACTTCAGAGAGTGAAGCGTAAGGGGGACAATCCGTGGCTGGCGATGAAGAGGAGCTAATTCGTAGGCGCCTGGGTCTTGAGTGTGTTTCTCAGCTGGCTCAGGGGTGTAGGGGCCCCATCACATGGGAGAAGGGACAGCTGATGCTAGAAAGAGCTTCATCATGTACAGAAACTTTCTCTTGTGTAAAGTCTCATATAAATGTTGAAACTGGACCTACCCTCCTAGGAAAGTGGAGGGGAGCGTTGGTGTACCTGTCAAGTAAGGGTGCCATGTTCAGTGTGCTATGGAAATACCTACTTCTTGTAACTGGAATCTTGTCCCAGAGCACTTTTATACATGTGTAGGGACCAGCGTGGGCTGATTACACAGCTCTTTAATGTATTAAAGTCAGCAGTCTGGAAAAATGACCCCTTGTCCCGTAAGTGAATGGCGGGAGGAGGGCTTGGGGGGCCGCATCAACCCTGCTGGGCTCTTAACGGGCGCGAAGGGGACCGCACCGTCTCCCTGTGTTGCTTTATCAATCGATTGACTTTTCTTGTTATTTCCCCCCTCAGGGAGCGCGAAGCAGGCTCCTGCCGGCGCCCCTCCCGGGGGGGGGGGGGGGGGGGGGGGGCGGGGGGCGGGGCCGCGTCCACCCAATGGGATGAGAGCGGGGGCGCGGCCTCCCGGCGGCAGCGGGTTGGATTAGTAGAGTGGCGGCGGCCAATGGAAAGGCGGCGCGCGGCGACGGCGCGCTTGCGCGGCGGGTTTGAATCGGCGGACGGCCGTTGGGGCGGGCGGACCATGGAGGGGATCGGGCGGTGAGCGTGGACCTCTCTCCGGGATGCAGCGGGCTTCCAGGGGCAGGGCAGGGCAGGGGGCTGGGGCAGCCACCTGGGTCTGTGCTGGGGGGGGCGGTGGGGGGGGGACGGCGTGTGTGCGTGCAGGCCACAGTTTTTTTTACTCCGGAGTTGTGAGGGCTATAATGCCGTGGGGGCGCCGGGAGCGTGCGTTCTCCCCTCGCCTCAGCCTCACTTCACCCTGCAGGAGCTATGAGGCTCAGATACGGAACTACCAAGGGACGGACCCGCTGGAGCCGTGGGACAGGTCAGTACGGCCCAGGCTCGGGTGTGGGCATCGCTGCTGGCCCACGGTGGGCGTGTAACTGGCCTGAGTGTGTTGCAGGTATGCGCAGTGGGTAGAAGGATGTCTCCCCCTTCCAGAGAAACTGCACCGCCTGCCCGCTCTGCTGGAGCAGATCGTGAAGATATTCTTAAGTGACAAGAGGTACCACGAAGACCCAAGATTCGTTAACTACTGCATTAAGCTGGTGGGTATATATGGGTTTGGGATTTAAACAATCCTAAAAAATTCAAGTTGTCCTGCCGTTTTGTAGTTCTGTGACTAAACAGCTGCGTAAGGAAAAGGAGCGGGGCCATAGGAGGCCCCAGAAGTACTCTGAGGGCTAGAATCCCTCACAGCTGAGGGCAGACTGAGAGAGTTGGGGTTGTGCAGCCTGGAGAAGGCTGCAGGGAGACCTTGCAGCTTTTCAGCAGTTCAAGGGGCCTGTCAAAGATGGGGACAGACATTTTAGGAGGGCCTATTGTGACATGACAAGGAGTGATGGTTTTAAATTAAGAGGGGAGGTTTAAACTAGAGAGAAGGAAGAAATGTTTTACTCTGAGGGCGGTGAAACGCTGACCAAGGTTGCCCAGCGAGGTGGTTGATGATCCATCCCTGGAATCATTCCAGGTGAGGTTGGCCAGGGCTCTGAGCATCCTGCTCTGGTTGCAGATGTCCCTGCTCACTGGAGGGGGGTTGGACTAGATGAGCTTTAAATGTCCACTCCCACCCAAACCAGTCTATGATGTAGTATGGAATTCAGGTGTCTTGCTCTCTGCAGGAGCTCTAAGAACTTTTCAGTCTCGCTGAATTATTGTGTATTATTTTAAAGTGTATTATTAAGCTGTTTAGCTTGCGAGAGGTGTCTTATCTACCAGGCAACTTTATTTTCTGAAAATAATGCTGTCCTCTTATGATAACTATGAAACTGGTATTGTCTGGGTGTTTTTTTTTTTGCCTGCAACTTCTTTAGATGCTTTTGAAAGTGCTTATGGCTTATGCATCTTTATCTTGTACAGGCAGAGTTCATCACTACTCCTGATCAGTACTTTGATTACCTGTACAGACAAGGAATTGGTGCAAAGACATCCAACTTCTATGTTGCTTGGGCTCAGCAGCTTGTGAATGAAGGCAATGTGCAGGGTGCAGGAGCTGTCCTCCAGAAAGGCCTTCACAAACAGGCACAGCCACAGGAGAACTTTCAACAGCTGTATGGGTAATTCTGACCTGTCTTTTACTCATTGAGCTATTTGGATTTACATTGTTTTTCTTGTGTGCATCTGCCCTCTGCTATAGCAGAGGCCACCCTGGGGATATGCTGACAATAATGTGCATACCCAGTTTCTTGTGCATATCACATGGTACTTAGCTGAGAGCAGGTACCTATTGGAGTTTGTCACTTAACGGTCGGTGCTGGAATTGGTGCATATTGTGATGATGTGTGCTCCACCCAGTGATGAGAAGGACCCAGTTTTCCTGTACTGCTGCCTATCACAGGCTGCTTTATTTTTTGCATATGTGAAGCTAACAGGATATGTCTACAAACAGTAATAAGTGTCC
Source organism: Megaceryle maxima (assembly GCA_024605025.1). NCBI lineage: Eukaryota > Metazoa > Chordata > Aves > Coraciiformes > Cerylidae > Megaceryle > Megaceryle maxima. The sequence goes on from JANHGN010014408.1 coordinate 39,627, forward strand.
TGTAACTAACCTGTGCTTTTTAGCATTGTATTTCATGGCATGATGACCATACAGGGAAATCAAATGTTCCTGAGGGGTAGGGAGGCATGAAGGACAAGTGACTTAACGATAATAACTGACATTTCTTGCAATTTAGCTGGCTGCAGAATTGTGATCGTTGGAACCCTCCTTCACAAGGTGAGGCTTTAGATACTTGCCTGTGAGCTGGAGCTCAACTAGATCAACCTTTTACCGCAATCAGTGAGTTTTGTCACTGAAGAAAATAAGTTTCCTGTACAAACTGCTTGGGTTTTTTTTCCTCCTTTCTGTTTTTCTGCATGTATTTAAAATTCTTAGGGGGAAAGTATTCAAAACAAGCTGTTAGTCTTCCAAAGCTTAAAGTTAATAGAAATTCATAAATGAGAGAATAATTTCTACTCATTAATGCAAACCTCTATTATCTGTCCAAGGTGCTGCTGTTACAAAACCGCTTCAAGCTTCACATGCTGCAAATCAAATGACTCCTCAAAAAGGTGTTTCAAATCTTAATGACCCAGCATACACTTGCAAAAATCAGGTAAATGACTATAAATGAGCAACTTAGACATTGAGGGGAGAAGTGTGGAGCCCTTGCATAAAGTTTAGTTTGAGCTTGACTGGATAGGAAAGATAAAACATGCAAACTATACCTGGTGTATCTCAAAAACATTACTGATGTCTTTATGCTGTAAGCTTTATGTCTTCATAGAAATATCTCATTTGAGAAGCACTGGGATGCACCTTTTAGTGACTTGGCCTGTTTGCAGAACCCTGGGCAAAGGATGACCTCTCATCTAGCTGATCAGCATTCTTCAGAGGAAGAATATTATCGATAGAATCTCTGCCAGTCATTTTTGGAAACTGCCTATGCTGAATTTTGGTGAAATCCAAGTTACTTCTTAAATGCCCTCTTTAAGAATGAGTAAAAGATAACACCAAAAGAAGTCAAAAAAATTCCAGCTAGTCCTCAGTGGGATGGTGCCTTCTTGTAGAGATCAGTCTGTTGAGCTGAGAAATGACAGGAGATGACTTTATGGCAGTTCCCCCAAGTGCCTCTGTAGCTTGCTAGGTCAGTCTGACCACTTCCAGCTGAGGTTCTGCTCCTACTTTGTGGAGATCTTGCCTGTCACTCTGTAGTCATCTTCCTTCACACCCTTTGCCATTGAAAAAAAAAAAAAAAAATCAAGAAAAAACCCCCATGCTTTGTGTTACTCAGATAAGTACCAGATTGTAGCACTCTTGTTCTTCTGAGGTTTGGCACAACTGGTTACCGTTCTTCACAGCCTTTCTGGAACAGCCTGATGAAAGGTGAATGGGGGGTGAAATTAAAGACTGAAAAACTGTGGGTAGGAAACTAATGCAATATCTCTTAGTTTGGTCCTGTTCTCTAAAGTGCCTGTGACTCTGATGTTGCTTGCAAATACTGAAAGACATCTTGAAGGATTGAATAGAGCTTTAAAACTTGTTGTCTGCTGCCTATTCCTTAGCCCTGATGTTGAGTGGCTTCTCAAAGAAAGGAATTGTGGGGGGCCATCCAGTCTGTTCTTAACAAACCCAAGTGGTCTATAACTTACAATTCTGTTGGAATAGAAACTATGTGCTCAACTCATCCTGTTGTCCTGGTAGTTTCCAGAACTACACCTGTCTCTTAGTTCTTGGGTATCTTGTTGTCTTCCAGAAGCTCTTGGAGATTACAGCTAAAAAGTTCTATGCCTAATTCTTCAGGATGAACTTTTTTAGGAACTGATGACTTGTAGAGCTCTCCCTCAGATGTGTTCTTGGCATGCTCATGGTCTGAACTGTCATCTTTTCAACCAGAATCAAATATTAAGGGCTTTGTGACTCTTGGTCTTGTCAAAATGAGTGGTTAGCTATAATAACAGATTTTTTTTTTTTTTTTTTCCCCCCCCCTGCCCTGCTTTAGGGTCCTGATTCTGCTGGTACTCAGTCCTCTTCTTCTGCTGGAAGAGAAGAAGTGTAAGTGTTTTGTTTTTTATTCAAACTCTCACTGTGAGAAAATTATCGCACTCCCAGAATAAATCAAATAAACTTGAATAAAGCTTTTTCTTATTTTTCCTTGCAGGAAGTATGTTACATACATCTCCAAATCTGAAGTCCTTCCTAAGTTGTCATCTGCTGTTGTCAAATGTGAGCAGGTTGCTATGTATGATAAAAACTTGATTGTATGCGAAGGCTCTGAATTTTCATTTGAGGAGCTAAGAGCCCAGAGATACTTCAAGAAGTATGAGCGCCTCAGAAGACAGCAAGAATGGGGTATCCTTCTCTTTCCAAAACATTCTCATAATCTTGGAAAAATAATACTTGTCTGCATTCATGTCTTTCCAACCTCTCTGCTGAAGCCTGAAGACTTTCTCACAGTAACCCTGTACAGAAACAGGGTGGGCTGAGCTTGGAAACATTGGGTAACATGCGAAACAACATTGATAATTACTGCTTAAGCTCATCCCTCTTCAAATCTAGCTTGTCCTAGAGAGTGGCAGCTCTTAGCAGTGCTAGGGACCCTGATGTGAGCTCTAGCTGCAGGTCCCTGATACCTATAATTTCACATTGGGAGCATCTTGGTGCCTATCGGCATGCTGTGATCAGAGAGCCTTTTAAACTGTTATGGGTTATGTATAATGTCACACTTTGACCTTGACCCCAGTCAGTCAAAGGCACACTGCAACCAAAAGTCTTCTCTGAGCACATATAGCTGTGGGATGTCCCCTGTATAGTCAGGTGATGACTTGCTTGTAGCTGGGGTGGTCTCCATGCAAAGAGAAGGGAAAGTTTGTAATTTATTTGCTGAATTATGAGATTTTGGAGGAAAAAGCAGTGTGCTTTCAAATAGACAAATTAGATCTTAGAGAAGCAAAACCAAACAGGCTGGTGCTGAGACAGTACAATGTCTGAGGGGCCAGGACTGAGATTAGACACAGAGTCCTGTGGAAAATGCCTGCTTCTCCCAAACTTATATCTCTAGAGCTAAGTCTCATCCTATTATTGCATAGACAGTAGATCTAAATTTTAAATTCAAGCAGCTTGTAATGTCTGCATTAAGAAACTCATTTGGGCACTGATAAGCTGTTTCACTCAATGTCATTATTTAATCTGCAGAAGAAGAAGAGAGAGACTCCATAAGGAAGAAAGAGTCAGCTGTCCTTGAACTGCAAGCCCTGCAGCAGAAGCTGGAGCAGCTCACCCAGCTTACCAAAAGCTTGGAGGAAACTAGGCTGGAACCAGCAGCAGCTGAACCAAATGAGACAGTGGTAAGTGTGTGATCAGTAGGAGTGGTCCTTATGAGTTGAGTTCACAAAATGTATATGGTAACCAGAGTAGATTGTTAGCCACATCTAGATGTTCAGTCTGTGATACCTGACTAGTAAAGATACATATATAGGATACAGTATACTAGTATAGTATACAACCCAAAAGTTAATTTTTTCCTTTTCTGCAATTTAGTTTTACTTGTGTGTGGAAGTTCTCTTACTCATGAAAACCTCTGCTATTTATGCAGAAGTAAAATGGAAAATGGTATTTGCTGTACTTGTTGGGAGGTGTTTGAGTGTAAAAGAACACTTCTGATCTCTAAAGGTGCATCCACATGCAGCGCTTAGTGCAGCTCTGCAGCAGAACTGGGAGGCATGCAGTCAAAGTGCAGCTCTACAAAATGTCCACAGTCTAGTGTCAGACCAACCTCTATCAAGTGCTTTATCATCCACTGCTCTTCTGCAGCCAGTGAAACCCATCGGCCAGCAGATGATAGCAACCTCCCTGTGTGAAGCGACGTATAAGAAGGATGCAGCCAAAACTCAGCCAGAGGTTGGAGAGCTCCAGAACAGTTTGCTGCACCCTTCACTCAGCAATGTTTCAGCTCAGAAACAGGCATATCCTGACTTGGCTCTTAATCGTAGCACTGGAGAACAGTATGTATGAACAGGCTCATTCTTACTCTGCAGAATATGCACTCTTCAGTATCTGCACTTCAGCTGAGAATTCACCAATTAAAAAAAAAAAAAAAATCTATCTTCCTCTTCTGGGAAAAAAAAAAAAAAAAAATCTGAAGTAGCCTATGGAAAGCACTATTTAGACATAGATCAAACTTGCATAACTCCTAGTCCTCATTTCAGTTTTTGATTCCTTTAACCCTGTGTTTTAGCTGTAATAACTAAGAGGAAATTCAGTGAATTTCAGTACTTATTTAACATTGCTGTCCCTGGCATGTGTGAAAAGTCGTTGGTGGGGGGAACAAAAAAATGGGATGACTAGTTGCTCTCTGTGTCTGGGCTGTTTCCTTTGTTCTAGACTGGGAAAAGTCCTTGCTGCTTAGAGCATGGTACTGTTAAGTCCTGGGTTGAAGCTGAAGTGTAAATAATAGCTTTTATTTCAATCTAATGTTCTTAATTTTCCCTTTGAAGGCACCCTAACAAGAGATCCTCTGGACTAAGTGCTTCTGTGGATGTGAAAGAAGGTAATGAGCCCTGTTTAGATAAACTGATGCTACTGATGTGACTGTTACTGGCATGGGACTACTTGTTCCAACCTGAGCTAAGCTTTTTGACTTTCCCAACTCCATCCCTGTGTTTTTGGGCAATGTCCTGATATCCCTTCTGTGGAGCCAGTCCCTGTTTACATCTCTGGGCGACCTTTTTTTCTCTTTTTTTTTTTTTTCTTCCCCCCCCCCCCCCCCCCCCCCCCCCCCCCCCCCCCCCCTCCCCGCGGTGGCGCGGTCGTGCGTTTTCGGTCGTTCCTCGTGTCGCTGTCTT
>JANHGN010014409.1:0-11321 GCA_024605025.1 Megaceryle maxima
AGTAGCTACTCATCTAGGGTGTTAGGAGAGCCCTTTTCTCTCCTGTGAAAGAAAGACCTTTGGCACAAATTAAATGGACAACTCAGATGAGAAAAATGTGGAATTTTTTGTTTCACTGTCAATACATTGCTTTGGTAAATGGCTACTGAGAGCCTTTGCCAATTCTTAGATGGGTCTGGGTCTTTGTCAAATAACTCTGGGATGTCCACTCTGGTGGAAACATGTCCATGTTGTCACCACAATAGGGTCATCTCTAACATGAGCCTTCTATAAGAGGCTCAATGAAGACACCAAGAGCAAAGCCGTGCTGTGCCCCAGTAGGGGTTGGTGCATGGCAGTAAGGCCAGGAGAAGGACAACAACCAGGGAACCACCTTACCTGTGCCACAAGGACACCATTACAGGGAAGGCAACCACCCACCCAGAAAGTGTAATTTAATTTGAAGCAGTAGTGTCTGTAAGCTTGAAGTTCTTTCAAAGAGATGCACACCCCCCAAATAGCCATTACAAGTATTTTCCTCCTACTCAGCAGGAAAAGGCACCAGGGATAATTTAATGGCTTGAGTCATCAGTTGAATATTGATGACAGGGGATCACGCCAAATCCTGAAGCTTGGCAAGGAGGTGGAGATCCCATTATAGTTTCTATGACTCTTGCAAGACCAGAGTGTGAGACCTCCTTACTATAACATTGAAAAGGGTTTCTTTTTTCCCCAGTGAAAGCTCTTCTTGACCAAAACAACCTCTTTGGTGTATTCTTGCTTTTTTTAGAGAGGGGGAGAGCAATGTATGTGCAACCTCATGGTGCAAGTCACAGAGCAACCCCAGTGATGCCCTTGTGCTGAGTGATCAGCAGCTCAGCCCCTGCTCCTTGCACCGAGCGTGGTCAGCAGTTCTCTTTGTCATTCCCAAGGCTCTGGGCTGTTAGGTAAAGAGACAGTCAGAGCATGGTCCGACAGCAACAGTCATGTCCCCAGAATGCAAGACTGTTGAGTAAGTGTTGGCTTCTCTCACGTGTTTTCTGGTGCTTGAACTTTCCGGACATTCTTGGGTCTCAGTATCAAGCTTCCCCGAGCAAACAAGTCAGTGGAAAACTCACTATTGAAACAACCCCCAGCATTTCTCACTAATCCACAAAAGCATTCAGAAAATCACCTTTTATCACAAGGCAATAAAACTCTGAGAGCCAGCAAGGGAAGGATTACTGAAGGATATTGCCTGGAACCCATCACCAGGGACTATTTCAAATGACCACGATTTTTTCCCTGCATGAAAATCAAGCCCCTCACCTAAGCCATAACAGACCGATACTCAAATTAAGCCCTAATTCACTGATAAACATGGATTACCAAGCAGGTGGTATCTGAGGAAGAGAATTCTCTGTCGATGGCACACGTGGAACTGCCCTGACCCCAGCCATACCAAGGAGGAAGCAGATTTCCTCTCCAGATGGAAAGCTTTACTTCTTCTATTTACAGATATGTCCCCAAACACCTGAACACTCTCCACATACACACTGAAACACCACTTTACAGGCTGGTGATTTGAAGTAAAATTTATTTAGTTATTTAGTAACATTTAAAAAACAGCTCTCTCTGCTGCCTGCTGCCTTTTGCAGTCAGCGTGTTCTGCAGGTCTCCTTGGACGCACTGGATGGGCATCTCTGGAATAAAAACTTTCAGAAAGAGGAAAATAAGCTTTAAAATTAATCCTGGGATTAATTAGGGGGGAGATAGAAGTATAGAGCTCCAAACTGCCTTACTTCCTAATTAGAGACTGCTCACTTCACAGCCTCATGATCCTGAAGCAGTAAACACAGGGCCAGGTATTTAGCAGAACAAGTCGATATATCCCCATTGACTTTGCAAAGTCAATTTATGCCTCTTCTACCCGACCTGCCATAGTCAGAAATCAGTGATGAGACTCACAATTACTTCCATGGCACTCTGGGTCAGGCCAATAAAAATGATCCATATTTGTTAATTCTTACAGAGCTTGGCTGTTCATTAGATTTTCTCCCCTTGCCTCCCCAGCTTCCCTGCTCAAAGTCCAGAGAGGTAAATTCTGCTTTCTCTTAGTACTGGGCTGTTTCAAGGAACATGTTTCATTTTAATTCATCTCACTGTTTGACAGGATGAGCCAAAATCAAACCTTATTTCTCTATCAAATAGCAGCTTTACTCAATTCACAGGAAACCTTCACTGTTTGCTGAAAAAATAAGTTATCCTCTCAGGCTGCCTGGGATCAGAGAGGAAGGAGATGCCTTCCCCACTCAGATGCTGGAGATGCCACAGCAGATATTTTTTTCCCCCCTCCCCTTTTTACAAAGTGGAAACTAAACATTAATATTTTAAACAGCATTGTGAATCCCATCAACCTAAACATTTTCCAGGACATGGTGCCTCAGGCTGTGATTTCAAACTGTGTGAAATGTAAGTTTTGTGTAAATTAGTGGCTGTGAGTTTAAACTGAGGTGATTTTTTTTTTTTCTTTTATCAGGACAATACTATTTCATTCCATCTCTAAAGATGCTCTTTGTTGCATTTTCCAGAGGTGGAGACAAGTGGAATTCATCAGCCACAGTTCCCAACCACTCTGACAGCTCTGAAGATGATAGACACAAAAAGCCAATACCCAAAGTGTATCCAAATGAGATAAAAATCAAGGATTTTTGTTACAACCCAATGCACACACATGCCCCTCTGCATGTCTAATGCCAGGCATTGCTCTATGCTGACTTGAAATCCAGCAGCAGCTTTTCTTGACCCAACATATGCCAGAAGATCATTTCACAAACATCAATGGGCTTGAAAGAGAGAAAGAAAAATTCATCTAGGGAAAGAGACAAATGAGCTGAACTCATTTCTTCTTCCACAGTTAACAGGTGTCTAAAGGATTTTATTCGCCGTGGCCGGCGTTAAATCTGTGCAATGAGCTGCAATGCAAATGTACCTTCCTTGTAGAGACATTTTACAATTACGGGACCCGTGTGGGAGTTCAGTGAAATACTTGGTCAGAAAGTGGTCAAGTGCAGAACTCAAAATCACTTTCATGCATGAAGCAGTTACTGTGAAAACAGAGTGGGGACGTGGAAATGGCTGAAATGGAATATTTGTGATGTTCCTTTTAAATCAAAATGTTTCATTTCAGACTTAAAAGGATGTTTCTGTGAAGGATTTTGGAAGTGAAATATAATTTCAAACCCTGATCAAGGTGCTTTCGGTGTCTGGGTCTGAGAACCAAATCCTTGTGTCTTCATTTCAGGTTGAAAGTGAAAGCTTCACAGTAATTTAAGCAAAAAGTTTCATTGAAGATGAAGAGAGATTTAATTCCATGAATAATGTTGATTTTCATGTTTTCTTGTCTGCTCTGAATGGGAAAAGGACTTGATCTCTCTAGCAAAAACTGGTTTTGCATCCAGCAAGGATCTTGGGTGCAAACCATTTACGTTCTATAATCAGTCATCTAGTGCCCATGGGCTTCCCCTTTTTAGGGCAGTTCCTCATTATGGATCTAGTCCTGGCCTCCCAGACCAAAGGTAGCTTGACTATAATGAATTTTTTCAAAATATGGGTCTTGCACTTCACTAAGGCAGAAAATGGAGTTATTAGGGTCAAGTACAATGTAGTCCATTACCCATCTCTGCCCTACTATGGGCTTCATGATGCTAAAGAGTGACAGCAAAAATGTATTGACCTCGTGACGAATTTAATGTGATAATGGTGTTGTTGATTTTAGGGCTGATGACATTTTCCACTTGAGCCTGGAAGGACTGTCTGGCTTGATTGGAAAGTGGCCCACAAACAACAGAAGCATGAGATCATCTGATTCTAGAAGAAATGTGAGTTTTCCACACTGTCACCAGCTACATTTGTCTACAGGAGAGTCATTTACTATCTCTGAGCTTCAGCTGAAGCGTTTCTAAGAAGTTGGGAATTAACCTAACCTTGACAAATGCTACTAATCCAATCCCTTGTCTCTGATCCTGGCACAGATCTGTTCTTCAGTAGGCTGAAAACAGTAGTATGGACATCTGTGGGTTTTTTAAGTGTCTCTCTCTAATTTTCAGGAAGTCCCCTTGTTCATATGGTCTGACTCAGGCAGTCCAGAAGCTCCCAATTCCCAAGGCTGCAGCACACATTTGCAGACCCATCTTAAAGGATCTATATTCACATTTAGCAAGTTTTTTGGGTTCTTAAAAGTGTTGGTTAGTTAATGGATAGGGAAGGTTTCAAGGCACTCAGGATAGTGGTTTGTTATTTTTTGGGCTTCATGGAGCTAATGAAGATGCAAAGCCATAGAAAAGGGCAAGAATAGCCCATGATGTTTACCAAAACTGGAATGTTCCTTTATTCTTGTTTATGTCATAAAAGGCAGAAAAACCCCACCCTGAAACAGTATATTTCCAAAGCATTTTCATGACTCTTAGGTTGAGTGTTGTGATTTTTAAGCTTGGAATCACAGGATTGCTGAAATTTCTTCCAATTCCAGATTCCAAATCCAGCTTGAACAAATTGTAGGGGTAACACCAGTGGGGAAAGATCTAAAAGCAATTGTCTGTAAATACCATCTGGACCCACCTCAGTTGGCAGCCAAAGTTTAAGACCCATCCCCTCTGCCCACCATCTCCATCTCCCTCCCACTCTAGTGCTGGAGCTCCCCAGGTGCTTTTGGAGGTCAGCTCCGCTCCACGCAGCTGGGGTTGGTAGAAAACACTGAGCTTCCTTCTCTGTAATTACTGGCTCTCAGCCTGGCTGAGCAAATGCTTTGATTCCTGTTCCTGGATGTGCTATGCATCAAATTCTTCTGGTAATCATGATTTAAAAAGCTTACGAGTTGGACATTGGAGGAGAGTGTGCTCTCTTACAAAGGGACATTCAACCCTGGGAAAGTTCTGGTCATGCTCGTTGAGGCCCTGGGCTGGCTAACAGTGCAGGAAAACGTGGACGTGAGCTTCAAAACAACAAACTTAGAAGTAATGGGAGTGGAATGTGATAAAACTCACAAACTAGATATGACCAGGGCACCTGCTTCCCAAAGGCAACATCAGAGAGGGCAGGGAATGGCCCTGGAGACCTTTCTAAGACAGTGTCTTTCATCCAGTATATAATCAAGCTGCAGCACTCATTGATACAGGATTTGAAGGGTCCAAAGTTGTCTCAGGAGGGCATTAGATAGGCTTAGAGGCTCCTGGATGGAACTGAGCAATAGTCCAGTGACAGCTCCAGCAAATCTGTCTGAGTGGAGGTAGAGGGGAGATGACAGATTCCTTGTGCTTTACCCCTAAAAGTTCATGGCTTGCAAGTGTACGAGTCCTGCTCATGCTCTTGACCTACCAAAAGTAGGAAGGATGAAGATAACTACAGGTGACAACACCTGCATAAAGGAAGACTTGTGTGGGAATGAAGGGGTCAAAGAACAGGGGGGAGGACTTGCAGTTGTCATTGCTGAGTGGTCTAGGTGGTGCCAAGATCTGACCCTGCACAGACATCCTTGTGTGCTCAGGGACAGGGGAAGAGTGATTCTCCTTGAGGATGGGTCAGATCTTCAGGAGCTAATATGCCTGGAAACTTTCATCTAAACCTAGCAGCCGCAGGATGTTTATTGATCCTAACCCCATGCCCAGTTCAGAGAACGAGCAGGGGAGGCTGGGATCAGTTCACTGCATAGACTGAGCTCACTTCTGCCCACAGAGTAGCACAGGGACACCCTGCAAGGCACAGCATCACCTGGAGCATGTTGTGTGGAGGAAAACCCTTCAGCTCTACCAACCCCCTGCCCCAAGCAATGTTCCCTTGCTGTCTGCTCTCTCCATCCCAGTCCCAGCTTCCCCATTCTCTCAGCCAGCTGAGCTTGCAGCTCAGCTCAGTCACTACAGTCACAATGGATTCAAGAGATGCCAAAATACGCAGGTGATCTGGAGATGAAGCACCATCTAACCCAGTCTGAGTCTCACGTGCAGCTGGGCTCCATTTCACCAGGCACAGCAGAGCATTTGGGGGTTATTTGCTTTTGGGAAGGGACTGTGAAATGGGAAGCATCTAAAGCTGTCAACAAAAAATGCAGCAGCTTCAATGCAGCTGTAAAAGTGTTAATAGAAGAAAAACAACTTCCCTTCCCAGCTCAGCTGTGGGACAGGGGTTTTGCATCACCTTCGACATTTAACTTCTTGGCAGCTGTTTGGACTGAGTAAAAAACCACCCTTCCCCCATATGATTACAGGACCCTTTCCTGGGGTTTCTATGGAAACCCAGCTGCTTTTAAAAATATCTTCTCCTTCCTCCAGTGGAAGAGACTCAAAAGAGCAGATTTTCTGCTGACCAGTACTCCCCTTTGGATGGGCTGTTTGCTCATGGACCCACCAGATCAGGTGCTCTTCTTTGCTCCAGCTTGGCTGTTGCTTTTGCTACAGGTTAAAGCAGCAGCTAAATTAAAAAAAGCTATCACAGGACACAAACACTGGAAACCTGAGCCATGAAGAGCCCTGAACTCCCAAAAGACAGGAGTTACTTCCAAAGTTCTCCAGTGCTTAGTGAGACCATGGGATGAAGATCCCTCATCATGGCCAGTCCCACACCATGCAGCAGCTCAGCTGTATTCACCATACAGTCCAGTCACTGGGAGTAGTCTGAAGGACTCTGGGGTCTGTCCCAAGTGCATCTTAGCATCTCTTTTGCATGAAGGCCTGCCAGAAAATGCCCTGACATGTCCATTCCTGGTGCACTGGCATCAGATGCAGACCAGACAAGCATGATCCCTGCCTTCCCCAGGCCACGTGCAGCCTCTGACCCCACTGAATTCTACATTGGGATGGAATTCTCACCCCAAGCCCAAAGGCTTCCCGACACCCATCGCTTCTGACAGGCACTGCTGCCTGCCCGTGTTTGCCATAACAACCGTCTCCAGGCACTCATGCATCCTGGAAGCACAAGTCCCGGCACTTTAAATCAGTCTAAACAGTTTCACAGACAAAACATCTTGTCAGCATCTACACAATCTCTCCTGATTGAACCAGTGATGGATGTGACACATCAAAAACATAGTGCTTATACTTCTTCTCAGCTTGCTAAAGGTCTCTCAGAGGGGCTGGGGAAGCAGCTTAGGGAAGCGCAGGGCAGGGGACCCTTGCTTTGCTGACACACAAAGCACATTCAGAAGACATCCTGTGATTACTAGCTTGCATTAAAGCACAAATTGTTACTTATCCTCCCATCTTCTCATGCAGCCCTCACAGTTTCTCTAAATAGCACTATAGATGGTTTAGTGAGGGCTGCAGTGCTTGGCAGAGGCAGGGGGTAGTGGGGTTTGCAGGTGTTTGCATCGTATTTTGCCAAATATTTGCTCCGTCTGGCTCTCCAGATTGCTGGGACAGAGTGAAAAGAGAACCCTGGAACAACAAGATCTCCAGGGATGAACATCGGGGTTTGCATCATTTCAAGGTTAAAACATCCGGAGCCAGAAACGTTGCGACGAGGATTTTGCTGGGAGAACTGATCTCAGCACTGCAGAGGCTCGGCGAGCTGCTGGCAGGGAGTGGAGGGATGAGCAGCTCTCAGACAAGGGCTTGAGGCCCGGCTGAGGATCTGGCACATTCTGAGGGTTTTGTGGGCGGGCAGCTTGCTAGTCCGACCCCCCCATCCTCCTAATAGCTCAATACACCCATGCATTTCCAGGTGTGTGTGTACACCCATCCGTCTGTCCTCATCTGGGTACGGCCAGAGCTCTCTGCCCCTCCAGAAGCCCTGCTCTAACCGAGCTAGAGACTTATCCACCAAATAATGAGACTTTGCTTTAAAGTAAGGAGATTTAAATGAAAGCACACAAGTACCTTTCATTTATTGCCTGGTGTTTCAGCTCTTTCAGTGACACTCGCAACCTTTCCTCTGCAACTCAGAGCCCAGAGCTGTGCTTTGTAATGACATCGCTGCACAAGTTCACGTTCCACCAGAAGAGCTGATGCTTTAAGGAAAACATGAAGTTTTGCAAGATCCATCATAAAATCAGTAGAGCTGGCAGCCGTGGAATCAGAAGTGTAGACTTCCAGCCCTTTTCCCTGGCAAAGGCAGCTGTCAAGCTGACGACTCACTGCCAAAGCTCAAGTTTGTCCAGATTATTTAGCAAATACACACAAGTACTTCAGTAGCAAATCCACAAACAAGTCCTTAATCCAAAGAAAAAACCCACCCAAAACCCAAAACCGGAATTCAAAGGGATGACTGCAGGTTTGCTATTCCTGGCCATGCTTAGAGCATAGAGATAGGAGGAATTCTGGTGGCAGGATTAAACACAATTTGTGCTTTCAGTCATGTGATAAGAAGTGCATTAGGTCTGCAAGGAAAGCAGCATGGCTGAGGGGTTTTTTCCATGTTAACAGCACGGGACTTTCACCTGGGGTCTCCCCCTGACTCTTTCCATCCAGGGCAGCCTTCCTGCCAACCCCTTGCACCACAGGAACGTTGTGTATACCCAAATGGGGGAGCAAAAGGCTATTTGCATAATGGAAGTGGACCCTGTTGTGAGTAACTTCTGATGAGCTGAATCACAGCGGGGCCCAGGGATTGGGGCTGAAGAGCAGGACCTGGTGCACGGACCATTATATATTGCTTTAATATGTCATTAGTGTGCACCTCCCCAAGGCATTCCTGGTTTTCCTCATGAAAGATTAAAGAGGAGGCAATTTCTACTAATCAGACCATTTTTCTAGCTTGCTCTCTCACATTCTGCAGAAGGGGGAAGAAAGGACTGTCTCTTTGTGCTCCAAACATCCCGAGAAGGGGGCTTATTTCCCAGCCAAAACACCCTGCAGCCAGAACTTCCCATGAAATACCAAGGGGAGAGACCCAGCTGCCTCTGGGATGGGTCTGTGGGCAACCCCTCTGCCTCTGCTCCTGCCTGCTTTTCTAAATCCTTCCACTCCAGAGCCTCCCCAGGCAGCATGTTCAGGGTAGAAAATCCTCCTTCAGCCAGTTAATACAGCACTGAGCCTTCCTGTTAGAGCTCTCAGCTCTCACTGAGGTTACTCAAGGCTTCTTCCTGGCAGGAATAAAAGCAACAAAACAATATTTATTTATTTATTTGCTATTAACCTGCTAGAAGCTGGTTCAAGGACTATGTGAAATGATAACTGAAGAGAGGGACCCCAAAGCATGTGGGTGTGACCAGCTCTGGGTGCCAGCATCCTCAGGGCTGAGGTGGCTCTGGCTGCGAGTACAGGGGTTTTGCCTGAATGCTTGACAGTGTTTTATTTGCTGACTCCTGTCAATCATTTTCCCACCCCAAAGCAAAGTGAGGGGAAGGATCATGGGCAGCACTCCTGGAGCCTCAGTCTCCTTCTCCTGCCAAGTGTAAAACAAACTTACAGGGAGTGACAAGGACTCACTGAAGGGGAATAAAATACAGTGCAATTCTTTTGACTACAAGTTTTTTCCCATTAAAAAAAATGTCAGGTCATCAAACCCAAAGCTTTTTTTACATCGTGAGGACAGTGCCTGGTGCACAAGGGAGCATTTTGTTTAAATAGAAGCAAACAATTTTTTTTTCAAGCTCTATAAACAAGAAACACATCCTTTTTTTTTTTTTTTTTCTTCCCCTTTGAATCAGAGTAGCTCTTTATTTAGCCTAAATGAATTATGACATCAAAGGTGTAATGCTAGCACCTGCAATCCCAATCCAACCAGCTCCAGGTCTCTCAAGTCCATACCCCAGGACTGGCTGTCTTGTCAACACCGTGCTCAGGACCAGGATCAGGCTTTTCTGCGGCACTGCTTAGTAGAGGCAAGCTCCCCAGACCAGGAGGCTTTGGCACATGATTCCTCTTTCTGCAACGAGCTCTGAGCGGGAGATGCCATGAGAGCTCTGCCGCATTCAGCGTGCAGCCCAAGGGGGAAAGCCCTTATCTTCAGCGAGCACCAACCCCTAAGGATCCAGACAGAAAATCAATAGCAGTGCAGAGATTTGCTGGCTCTGAAGTGCTAAGGAGATAGAAGCCCATCATGCATGATTAGATGTGCTGATTATCTGCTGATTTTTCAGCAGAGGGATTCCCTTAGCAACTGCCTCTGGCTCTCTATCCCTCATCTGTCCTTCTCCCCCTCTGCTATCACCTCTCTTGGGTCAGTACCAGGTGCAGTTCTGCTTTCACACATCCCTGAGCTCTGGGATGTTGTGCAAACATCTGCTTGTGGCTTTGGAGAGAGTGAGGGAGCACAGCGAAGGGGTGGGTGCTCCTGAAAAGATCCCATTTTGGTTTCCCTCCTGGGATGCCACCTCTTACTGCAAATCCTGCACTCATGTCAAAACTCAACCATAAAGGCAAACCAAACTAGTCCATTTTAAACTGTCCAGGATTCACTGTACTCCAGTTTAAGCTGCTTCTCAGTTATTGTTTAGTATTTTCCTGAGTCAGGATGACAAGGTTGCCTCATAGGCAGGATTTTCTGGTGACCAAAGCAATGGCAATAATTGACAACAGCATGGAGCTCCATGGCTGGTGTACTCCCTAAATGGAAGTGATTAGCCTATGTGCATGTTCATTTGCATATGTAAACACCATCTCTACGTGGCCTCTGCAATTAGGTGGCTGCAGCTACCCTGCAAAGTGGACAGATTTTTGGTTTCTGTAAGTTGAGTAAGATGCCTGGAGCAGTACAATCCACACCTAGAAATATTGCAGTCACATTTTCAGGAGCTTAGTGTGCTTCCAGCCAGGCAAAGCTCCAAGGTCTTCCAGAGGATCTGCAAAGGAAGAAATGTGTCTGCTGGTGTAGAATTGTTCATTACCTTTCGAGCCTTTATCTCATCCTGAGACAGTTCCTGATTCTACACAATCTTTAGAGAGGAGAATCAGCAAATACCTTGAATAGGAAAAGAGGGAATTATGAAAATCATGTGTCTTAAGAGCTAACAACAACAATGTGATATCAATTGTCTTGAAGCTTAATAAGTTCCCTCTCTTGATGTGCTGGGGAGACTGGAAAGAATATGTCATCGAGTGACTGGACAGAGCAATCCACTTCAGCCTTCCAGCTGGGCTCTGCTCTCAGTGTGGCACAGACTGGTGGCTCATCTGAGCTCCCCTTGTCTCCATTCTCCTCCTGCACCCCATCCTTGGTAGCAGTTAATCGATCCCCATCTTGCTTTTGCCTTCCCCACTTAGGCTGTGAGATGCCAACAAAGAGCTACAAAGATGCTGAAGGGACTGGGACATCTCTGGTGAGGAAAGGCTGAGGGACCTGGGGCTGTTTAGGCTGGAGAAGAGAAGCCTGAGAGGGGAGCTGATGAATGTTCACAGATATCTGCAGGGTGGGGGGCAAGGAGAAGGGGC
>JANHGN010014409.1:11421-38406 GCA_024605025.1 Megaceryle maxima
ACCTGGCTCTGTTCCTGTGTGGGCTGCCCTGGGTGACCCTGCTCTGGCAGGGGGGTTGGACTTGATGGTCTCCAGAGCTCCCTTCCCACCCCACCATTCTATGAGTCTATGAATCTATGAGAGGCTGCTGCAGTCCGTATTTTGGACAGCTGTGTTCTGCCCTTCAACAGGCCTTCCAAACATTTTAATGCAAATATCAGGGAATCTATAATTAGATCTGCAATCATCCCTAAGAGTGGCTTGTAAAGGCTATTTTGTGTTCCATCACTTCTGTTGCAGTGCTTAACATTGGACTAAAAGCAGTGGGAGTGGTAGACAGCAAAGCATTTCGCTGCCAGTTGGAGGTGAGAAAGCAGAGGAAAACACTGAATCCTGCTTTTATTTCTTCTGCAGTCCATCTACTCTTAAACATTAGCACGGGCAGGTACAATCTGAGTACAGTACTCCAATGCTTTTGTCTTTATGATGTTTACAGCTGTAAACCAGCCAAGTATGACATGCAATTTCCCTAAAGAGCTTAACCACTTGCAAGCCTAGTCACATCCACACCAGCCTCAGCTCTTTCCAGAATAAGGTAATTGCACTGAAACATTTCTACCCCAAAACCATTGCCCAGGACTGACAGCTGGAAGAGCAGGAGGAATAGAAAGTACTTGTCCTCAGCTCAGCTAGAAATCCTGCCTCTGCTTTTTAGGCTAACAGAAAATATTTATTTATTTATTCATTTATTCTGGAAAGGCAGAGGTGCTTTGTGGCTCACAGTGCTTATGAGATTAGACAGCAGAGGTCTCTACTTCAGTGTCCATCTCCTTTACCACTGTTGTGGCCTTTAAATAGAAGTTTAGGTGAGAAGGAAGCTCAGAAGCAGTAGTTACAGGTACCTACAATAAGTAAATAGAGCTGGGTAGCACTAAAAATAAATAAATAATTCACCCTAAGGAACAGCTTTGACATAAGCAGCTACAGCTGGCTCCTTGGGCATAAGGAAAAGCAGAGAAATCAGAACCTGCAGCTGAAATGCTGAGTCCCAGGAGGGAAAGGGTCCTACCAGCACCCTCCTGCCAACCCTGAGCACCCTCTATCAACTGCCTCAAGGGAATGAACCTTGTCCCTCTTTGAGCCTGGTGTACCCTGGCAGCACAGGTGTGTCTGTGGGAAAACAGTGAAAGAAATAAGAAGGGCTAAGGGGTCTCATTAGCAGCTTAACTACATAAAGAAAGTCCCTAGGATTACCAGAAGAACTTCTGCCCAGTGAATAGCTCTTCTTTTCAATTACAGGGAAATATCTACCTGCTCAGATCAGGCTCGTGCCAGTGGGATGCTCATTAACCTAGATGTATTTGCTTTGTTGGACTTGGCTGGTAATTGAAGTCTTTCCTTTTGCTTCTCTTGGGAATGAAAGGGTCTTATTGTCTCTGCATTGACTGTTGTGAATAATCCTTGAGGCAACAGGCTTGTCTGGGAGAATGTACCTGGAACAGGCAAACTGCCTTTCTCCAGAGGAGCCTAAGCTGGGGCAGCCCTGGGCAGCTCTGCTCAAAAGCTGAGCCCGAGTGAGAGCCAAAAGAGAGGCTGGGAGGAGGGTCTTCCCTAACTTGTGTTAGCAGTGGCTTTAGGACCTCTGTCCCGGTTCTAGATGCTCTACACAAAGGGTGGCATCCTTCTGCTCAGGGACACTGGGAAGGAGGAGGTTTGAGGCTCTGAGTTGATAAGCCAGGCGTGCAGCTCCTTCTTGCAAGAGCTGCTGAGCAGTAGTTGGTTTGTGAGGGCTCCAAGTGGTGCAGCTCTCCGTGGGATGGTGGAGGAGATACAGATCAGCTTAAGGATTGGAGCAACTTCCTCCAGCATCCCCAGCTTGCAGGCTGGCACTGCTGGGCTCTCCGACCACACCATGGGGTTGTCACTCCCTGGATCACAGTGCCCAGCCAGGCTGAGCCCTCCCCATCCTACTGTAGCCATGGGATGGGGTGTGAGGGCTCCTCTCCTGCTGCACCCCCCTCCTGCCATCGTGGGGGTACTGTCAGTGTCCTGCTCTTCACAAAGGAGAAAACACCCTCTATTCCTTCTTCCCTTTCTGAAAACAGGTGGAACACTCTTTTTGCCTATTTCTTGGCTCTGGCAGGTCCAATGCTTATTTGTCCTGACAGTTATTGGCCAAAATCTTTAGTGTAAAACAACCTCCCTCAGACAGAGCATGAAAAGCTGCCAAAGAAACCAGCTGGTATTTTACCCTGGAGTGTGAGTGGGCTCACACTGCAGAGTGGGCAGCAAGTGGAGTATCTGAGCCTTTCTCTGTCCTTTAAACCTCAGACTATGCAGACAGAAATGATTCAACAGTCTCTGGGTGAGGAAGACAAAGCAAAAAGCCTTCACCTGAACCCAGACACCTTCATGCTACACTGAGTTGGGCATCACTGATGACACAGCCTTCGGGGCAGTGCTGTGCCTTCACCACTTCAGTAGCCTCTCAATTAGAAATCTCCCTACCACACTCAAGCCCCACTGAGACACAAATATCTTAACACGTGGGACTGTTCTGCTTTTAACACAGCATCAAGAGCTATTGGCAGTAGCTCAGTACCTTCCTACCAGCTAAGGGCAGCTGCATTGCTCGTGCAATGGTTAATGAAGCTTCAGTGGATCTGGAATTGGAGTGAGAGCCCATAAATTCAGCCAAGCTCTCTTGGGGCTGACTGCC
Source organism: Megaceryle maxima (assembly GCA_024605025.1). NCBI lineage: Eukaryota > Metazoa > Chordata > Aves > Coraciiformes > Cerylidae > Megaceryle > Megaceryle maxima. The sequence continues at coordinate 14,120 of JANHGN010014409.1, forward strand.
CCAGCTGTAAAGTGGAGGTGTCAGCACTCCACTGCCACGGGGGGGAGGTGCTAATGAGATTAAAGCTATTAAGGGCTGCAAATGGCTTCAGCCCTGTCTTGGGTTGGCTCCCAGGTGAGCAGAGGTGAGCTGGAGGATGGGCCAGGGGCAGTTTGTCTTTCCTGCATCCCCAGAGGCACCTGCCTGTGCTGGATTTTTGGTAAGCGTTCCAAGGCCTATATTCTCTGAGTGCTGCCTCACCTGGCAGACCCCTCATACTGAGATGACTGAGCAACTTCATCAAAGACCAGAATCCCATGACTCTGAGATAGCAGGCTTTTAATTTCCTTGAGCAGTTCTTTCTCTTTCAAGCTTTCCAAAGGCACCAAACCGGGGAGTTCAGCCCTGCCTCTGCCTGTTCTTACTGCAGGGAGGAGAGCTCAGGCCTGGAGAGATTTCCCGTGTGTTTGCTCAGAACTGGCACTCCTGCCTGCAGGATGCTTCCCAGCTCAAGGACTGATGCTGAGAAAGGCACATTGAATGCAAAGTTAGCTAGAGAGATTTTGTGCCAGACTGGTGACTTATACATGAGATTAATTCTTACCTCCCAAATCTTTTCACGTTAAGGAGGAAAAGAAATATTCTGTCAATGCCCAATAAGTGACCGTGGAGATGAGCTGGAGGGAAACCGGCAAGAAATGCAGCAGCCCAGGGTTTCAGTATAAAAGTTTTAACTCCTTCAGGGCTCAACAGCCATCAGTAGCATCACTTGAGTACACCCAAGCACCTCCTGGTCACAAATGCCAGCTGAGTGACAGCACAGCCCCCGTGGTGGGGCAGAGCAGCCCCTATTAACCTCCAGAGGTGGACACATCTCTGTCGTTTGAGAAACAAAGTGGCTGTCTCTAGCTGATGAGCACCTCCAGCCAGTTGCTGGAATTTGGCACAGCCAGCCCTGAGCTCTCCAGCCCGCCCTGCTCAGGTGGAGATGTGTTATCAGACCTGCTGTAATGCCCTTGGGTGTGTGGAGCTTGTGCAGGATCTGGTGCTCTGTGCGTTGCTTGCTCTGGCTCGAACTGAATGTAAAAGTTTGCTGGATGGTTTAGCACAGACCCTTAGACTGCAGCCTTTGTGAAGCAGTGGGTTAACCCTTCCTCTGCTACTCTGCTTGCTTTTCAGGAGCAAAACATCTTTCTGCTCTGGATTTTAACCCGCTCCTCATGCAGAGCTTGGGAAAAGGCTTCCACACGCACACCCCTCTGCTTGTCTGGGCTTTGCTCGAGCCCCTGCCCTGGGCTGAACCAGGGGAGCCAAAGAGCTACCAGAAATCTGTAGGTTTAGCGGAAAACCCATCTCTGCCCTCTCCTGTTGGGAGTCAGTGCTGCTGAAACTTAGACTGAAGCAACATTTTGCTCAGCTCCTTGTGAATACCGGGGCAGGTGCTGCTGCTTGGCAAGGAGGTGAGCAAACCCCAGGTGAGCAGCTTCTGGGGCTACTGCTCTGCCTCTTTCCCCGGTCAGGGTGTAGGGTTCAAAGCCCAACCTCCTTGCTGCCCTCCCAGCACTGCCAGAGCACTTTGGGACTGTGCAGGGGCCGGGTGGAGAATGCTCCTCAGCATTTTCACTCCTTTCCTGCCATGCCGGGGCCTCTCTTAGGGCATCTCTGAGCCATCAGGTCGGACTGGGGAGCTCTGTATGCCCACGGTTGTTCTGATCCCAGCTTCTGGGCTTTGTTGTTTCTCAGCCACCTGCTATTTCTGAAGGGATTTAATATCAAAATCCCCAGGAATTCAGAGGAACTTGGACTTCAAAAGCTTTGAAAAAGTGATCTCCAGGCAAGTATGAACTCGACAGGGCATAGCTACCTAAATTATAAAGTCTGCTCCATACCCAGACTGTGAGAATGTTTCACATGCATCTTGCTGAGGTCCCACATCTGCTGACTCCAGTTTGCTCGGTTCCTCTCTATCGCTCTCCCTCTCTCGATGCAATGCCCTCAGAGCAAGAAGGAGGGAGCATCTGCAATTCCTCTGCACTGTCACTTAATTCAAAGCCTATAGGTAGTTTTAGGTGGAAGAGTGGGGTGAGACATCCTCCCCAGCTATTGCAAAGCAAGACTTAGTTGAAGGCACTTGCCAGATGCCAGATGCCTGTTCCAAATCCCTCTGTCTTTCACAGAAAAAGGTGAAAGCAGAGCCTGCAGGATTCATAAGCTAACCCCTGGCAGGCTCAGCTCTCCCCAAACCACTTCTGATGTCTGTCTGACACACTGTTAAAAATCTGCATGATGGAGACTCCACATCCCCAGTGACCTATCACAGCATTTCCTTTTCCTTATGAAGCTTTTCTTAATGTCTAACCTAAATCCTTTTTCCTATAACTTAAACCCATTATTTCCTATGTTATCCCCCATGGTCAAGGAGATCTTGTTATTTCCGCTCTCTGCCCAGTTCTCTCCCCAAGCACCTGAGGTCTATATCTATCTTTACACCATCCCTGGAAAATAAAGTGTTGCCATTATCTCTAGCAGACAGATGGGAGCCAAGGAGCTAAGGTTGGAGTTTGTGGCTTAATTTCAAACATCCAGAAATTAGAAGTGTAAATTATTTGTGTGATGTTCACCATTGTATCCAACACAGACTTCTCCAGCTGGGACTACCCTGAAAGGGCTTCTCTGTGCAACCCTCAATCCTATCACAGAATCATAGAATGGTTTGGGTTGGAAGGGACCTTCAAGATCATCTTGTTCCAACCCCCCTGCCATGGGCAGGGACACCTCCCACTAGAGCAGGTTGCTCAGAGCCCCATCCAACCTGGATTTGAACACCTCCAGTGATGGAGCACCTACAGCTTCCCTGGGCAACCTGTGCCAGTGTCTCACCACCCTCAGAGTGAAGAATTTCCTCTTATTTCCCATCTAGATTTCCCCTCTTCCCATTTCAGACCATTACCCCTTGTTCTGTCACTACAAGCTTTTGTAAAAAGATCCTCCCCAGCTTTCCTGTAGCCCCCTCAGACACTGGTAGGCTGCAACTTTAGTGCTGTGATCTTTAGCTTCTCCATCATAAAAAGTTTGTTTCAGGATAGGGCAGGGTGCTGCTTTCCAAAACATGTCTCAGCTCCTGTAGACCCCAAGCACCCATAATGAGGGTGGACAAGGGGGTCTGTTGAAGGGGTGCAAGCACAGCAGTGTTGTGGCAGCCAGTGCCATGTGTACTGCACAACATCTGGGACAGACATCCTGAGGGGAAACAGCAATTTTGAGGCATGTCTCAGAAAATAAAGTTAATCTGAAGTTTGCTTATAACACTGTCTTTCATGTGCAAAGCAACTGCCTCCCTTCGTCAGAGCAAACAGCAGATACTGGGTGCTCCTTCCTTATGATTGCTTTTTAAGACCAAGTTTGTGTTATGTTTGACTTTTTGCCAAGAACATAATGCTGTAACAAGTGGGAAGTAAAGCTCGGCTAGTTTGGAGAAAAGGAGATATAATAATTATTTTTTTTTTTCCAGTTTAAAAAAGGATAAGTTAGTTTGATACTAATACATGGTGTAAATTCAAGCTGTTAATTGGAAGAAATAAGAACATAAACATTTCAGTCTTTTTAGTGTTTGTCTCAATCTGGCATGTTGAGAAAAAGAAAACAAGCTTTGATTATTTTCCATTTGAAGCGATGTTTCAGTTTGAATCCTCCTTCAATTTGGCTTTTTATTAACTGAAAATCACTCAAATGCTAGAATTAGAAAGGATTTATTCGGTTCATTTCTAAAGTATTTCTTATATCACTTTTTTCAATTCACTAATACTTTGAAGATCACATTTTTTCCCCTCTTCCTCTAGAATCACCAGCCTACCAACCAATTCCTTCTTTACTCAGCTCAGTGGAGGTGTGGGCTGAATGGGAATTTCAGCCCTGGCAAAAGGGGGAGCAGGAGAGGTGGGGCTGGGCAGGGCTGATTTGCTGCCTGAGCTTGCAGAGAGCTGCTCTGTTTTGGCTTAGAAGAACTCACCACCCCCTCTCTGAAAAATCCCAGCACGTTGCCTGTTGCTCTTTGCTGAGCTTGAATAAAATAAAACCAAACCCAGAGTAGTAAATAATAGGGAGAGGGAGACAGAGAATTCTTTGACATGGAATATTTTGGTTTGAGATGCTTTATTCTGAGTGGGGGATTTCTTAAAATCAGAGGTTAAAAAAAAGACAAAGCTCAGTGAACCTCACAGTAAATGAAGACCAGAGAGGTTTTGCTCTACCAGCAGCTAGCAGAATATTCCTACTCTTAAACTGACTTTGTTTTTTTCTCAGATACCACCACATTGTAGGCTAGCCCCAAATCCTGATAAAACAGACAAAAACTAATCGAGCTGGAAAACTCTGCGTCAGCTCCACTTGTGAACCAGAGGAGCTTTGCCAATGGAGCTGTGCAGGGTGACAGCTCCAGAGCCCAAATAGCTCCCGTGGTTTTCTCTACTGGCACATGGTAACATCTGAATCCCAGGACCACCAGCTTTTGGTGTGCAGTGTTAACATCCAAGAACAGTGGTGTATTCCTTCCCCAGAGCCTTGCTAGAGCTGCCAGTCCCATGTTGTCTCTGGTGAGCTGCCCCAGAAGGATGTGGCCATGAGCTTGTTGATGCCGTAGGATGTTAATGCTTGTCTCCATCTGCTAACGTGTCTCTCTGCCTCCCTCCAAGTCTCCTGCCTGTTGCACACAAAGACTTGCAGCGATTCAAGTACCAAAGCGATCTGGTTTAGCAGGGCAGCTTGAAAACCCACTTAATGGGCCCTTGTTACCCAGCAGACCTGCTTCCCTGGGAGGTTTGCCAAGGAAGCAGGATCAGGGTAGCGCATTTCAATGAGTGAGTGACAGCTCAGCATCCCACCAAGCCAATTTGTGACATTCACGTCTCCTGTGAGTATTGTGGAACCAGGACTTAGGAGCAAGAGTTTATGGCTCCTTTTGGCTCAATTCCCAGATGTGGTTCAGCTAATGCAAAGACCACTGCCGTGGCAGGACATCTTTCATATGAGTTCTGGGTAGCTGCTAAAATGGGCTATAAAGCAAAAGAGTATCTTTCTCTTCCAGAACAAGACACAGAGTGCTTTGATGATGCCTCCCTTTCTCCAGGAACATGAAATCTCTGCAACATCTTCTAGCAACTCTCATCCTTGGCTTCTGTCCATGCGAAGATAGGCTTGGCTGGTTGAATCTGTTCAAAGCAACTCAAGAAGGAAAACAGCCCCCTGAGATCTGTGTCTTCTGGGATGGATTGTGATGAGTTTCAGAGCCTGCATCATCTCATTTAATACCACACTGATGAATAGCAGGGTTGGGAAATGTCTGTCAGCTGCAGCAGAATTCCTCTAGATGATCATGGGACAAGAGAATCGTGTTCCTGACTACCACAGCTTCCTAAAGTATTAGATGATCTTGACAAACATCCCCAGTTTTTCTCCATTCTGTTATCAAAGATCCTCCCTTGGTTCATTGACTGGCAGTTGGAAGGATGTTCCCAAAGGCTCCTGAAGGGCAGGCTTCTGGATCTGAAGAGGGACCATGCTCCCACCTCCAGGTGATGCTGCACGTGACAACAGAGCATGGGAAACAATTCATTGTTTACACTGAAAAAGCAGCTTCTGTGTGGTGGGGAGAGACACAATCATCATCCAGGAGAGTGACTTTTTGCTCAAGTCCTCTGCAGTTATCATCAGTGTTCATTCACCGCAAGCAGCATTTGCAGAAGACCTAGACAAACATTCCAGCCCATTCTGTGTCAAAGCAGAGGAAACTAAATTGCTCCTTTTTAGCACTGCCCACAGGTGTCTGAGCAGAAATGAAAGCAGACTGCACCCTAACAACTCCAAAGAGAAGTCTCAGCCACCTTTACTAGCTAATTCTGCAGGCTACATGCTCAGCCCAGACAGGAACCTGGTGCTACAGTTCTGAACTGGAGAACCTGAACAACAACCAGATACTCCTGCAACCATTGGTCACATCTTGCAGCCATCAGTCAAATATCACCACCTAGAAGCAACACAGGAGATGTCTCATGGGAGACCAGTTTCTCCTTTGCACACCACACCTGAAGCACACACACTATGACATCATCAACCCAATACACAGTAACAATGCAAGAGATTCTACCACAGCTGTGGGGAAGAGGGGGATGTATTCAGGAGTATTTCAGTGTCTGCAATTTGGAGGCCAGGAAAAAAAGGATGCTGAGGAGCTGTGTTTGGAAGAAGTTTTCAAAAAAAGGTTTAAGTCTGTTGTGCAGTGGTTGGATCTTCTAGAAGCTGGTGGAGGAGGTCTTGCTTTAGTCATTGTATTTTTTGTAGGTATTTCTTAAGCTGGAGACAACAACTGTTTCAGGGGATAGGGAAAGATGACATCCAAAGGCTGTCTGAAATCCAAAATTGTATCTAATTATCCTCTCCTTAAAAGACAGGCTGTGAAATGATTCTTCACAGGACCATGAGGTATTCAGTGTCGTGAGTATTCTCCTCAAGCAGTCAATCCTGAACCACTGTCCTCTTCTTATGGCCAGTCACTGAGTAGGTGGCATCTCCTGGACCTATGGTAGAGATACTCATAGTGACATCCCTCTTTGGGATGGCTGGTCCACGCTTGGGATCGTGACAAGTATCGGGTTCAGTGCTTCTCCTTCTCCCTGCATGGCCACACCACAAAGCTGTGGTGTTTGGTGATTCATGTTACTCCCATCCAGTGGCAGCTGTGGAGAAAGGAAACACATGACACTGACATAATCCTTGCTCCTCCCATGCCAACATCCCGTTCTGCCTGGCTTGGGGGGTATCCATAGAGAAAGGGTCATGATCTCCTTCCCTTTGGCATAAAGAGCTCTAGCACTCTTCCCTTCCATCTATTCTACCTCACCGCCCCCTTTCCCTCCAGAACAAACAACATTCAAAAGATTCAAGATGATCTTATTAGTGCTTTGACACTACCACAGCCTTCTGGTCTAACACATCAAGGACAGACTGCAACCATGTCCCTGAGACATGTCATCGAGGGAATGGCACACACATCAAGACTTAGCTCCTCCTAGGATATACGTTACCGCACGCACTCTGCCTTTCACCTCCTCAGTGGGCGTCAGGACCTCACTTATGGACCTCAAGCTGCAGAATAGCTGAACCTTCAGAAGGAAGTGGAGAGGTTGGCTGCCTACTGGCTCTAGCATTTGCTGAGGGGGTGTTTGGCTGTTCCTGCCAGAAGCAAAAGCTGCTCTGCATGGACCTGTTAAAAAAGAGTAAGTCTGGCTGTAAATAGGCATTTCACCATGAGCGCGCTGCTTACAAATGAAATTGAGGAGAGGAGACTTCTCACCAGCATGCATGCAGAAGGAAGAGAGCTATCCTAATGTAAACCCAAAAGGGGTAAAACTTATTCCCACGCAATTATTTGCCCCAAATGAACACAACAAGATAGAGGAGCTGTAACAGTGTGTACTACGTCAAGAACAATCCAAACCAGTGCTACTTCAATGAGAAGGTCCTACCAACAAAGCTTGGAGTAGAGCCTACCAGCCATCTCGGAGCCCATGGGTTATATCCTCCACTGTTGCAGTTACTTCAACAAGGCTGAGAAAGACCTGCTGTGAAACCCCTTGAAAGGTTCTCAGGTTCCCACTGCCTGTGCCTGTGGTCGCTATGATATCAGAGAGGAGAAGTATGAGCTCTCTTGGATCATCAGCCATGATCGGTGTTTATGGCCAACTGAAACAAAGCTGGAAAGGTGTTGTCGTTTTTCTGTATCTCATCAGCTTCAGAGGATGTGAAGCCGCCTTCCTGTTCTTCCTGGCAGGCTGCTGACATCATCCAGTGTGGTGTTACGTGGCAGAGGTCCCAAAGAGGGTGAAAAGCTCCCAAATGTGCCCTGAGGCATCCTTCTCTGCTGGGGAGCAAGTAATCCAGATGTTGATATGTCTGTGGACAGTGAGATGGAGGAGGTGGGAAGGCAGTCAAAATATCAGTAACTATCATTGCTAAGAACAGATTCTTGTCTCAAGAACATAATGGCCCATCTGTCACCTCACCTGGAACCATGGCAATGCTGGTAAGTCAGCTGGGTCCCAGGCTAAAGCGTTGGAAGTGGGTGAATTGACCCAGCAGAATGGATTAGTCCTGGAACAAGGTATAAAAGTTGGCTTAAGTGTGGCTGTTTGTCACCTTCCCTCCTCTTTAGTAATTGTGGTAAGTGTGAATCTTTTGCCTTCCCCACCAACCTTTCTTTGTGCAGGTTCATCCGGTACTTACCCTAAACCAAAGTCTGGTCATAGCCAGTGACATGGGTGAGTGATTTTAATATCTCCTCATGCTCATTCTACAGACAGCAGCCTTGGTGACTAGTCACCAGAACCAGCACCAGATAGCTGTGGCCCACCCAGCTGCACCAGCTATGGCCACCGTGAAGCTCCCCAGCCTGTGACACACCCTGCCTCAGATTTTAACTGCAATCAAAACCGCGTGGCACAGCTCCTCTGTCTGGGTGCCTCATGTCACTCTGGTGAGTCAGAAGTGGTGGAGGTGGTAGCTAAAGTGTTTCTTTCCCCATGGGGAGCACAGAGGCCATGTGCTTCCTGCCTAACAATACGCAGCCAAGGGGAGCACCTCTGAGGTTCAGTTTGTCCTCTCAGATCTTGCATGCAGTATCTGTAGTCTCTGAGCCAGCCCTGTTCCTTATGATGCTCCACAGTAACTGATGCTGTCACTGGTCACGTACAACTAACCAAAGGAGAGATTCTCCCATGAACCTTCATCATGTCCCCACTCCCCGGACTCAGATTCTTTCTGCGTGCCAACTGTGAAAGAAACATTTCTATTTTTAGCTTTGGCAAGAAATGCAGTGCCTGGATCTGCATTACAAACAGCGGGGTAACAGCACAGCCCCTCGTCCTGGGTGATTGGTTCCTCCTGCCTATGCCAAGGATTGCAAACCTTGGTGCTAAATCCAGTGCCCTAATCGCCTGCCAGCCACTCGCCCAGATGCAGCTGAGGTGGAGCAATAGGGAAAGCTTCACTGCATGAGAAAGTGCATGAGGCACTGAGACGCCTGGATGCAGGCTGAGCTCAATAATATCTGCATTTAAAGTCTGGAGTGCTTATTCTATCAATTTTCTCCTTTATACCCTTCTGAATTTTATTTTTCAAGCAGGAAAAAAATCTTTCCCAAGGTCACAGTGAGGTTATGTTCTAAAACGCTTGCAGTGCATAGCTTCAGGCTGGGTTAAAATTCCCTTAATGATCGTAGCCCGTCTTGACCAGCGTTCATTTCTCCTGCTATCTTTATCCTGCACCATCCCGAATCCTGTTAGAGACATGATGCTGCTAATATGGCAAGACACCGAGGACAGAAGACACTTTTCTCCTCTTTTTTTTTTTTTAAGCCTACAGTAGTGGTTTGCAGTCTCTTTTTGTCTTCCTCTCTCTGCTTTCTCATGGCTTCTAGTTGACAGAAATGAGCTGCTTAGCTCTGTGCTGGGGATACTGGCAAAATTGCAGCAATTCTCTGTATTCCAGAGCAAACTGGGAGTGTTCTCTGAGTGTTAGAAAACCCGTTCCTTTGTTCCAGTAGAACAGATTCCTTTGCCTTGGCTCACTATGTGCCACCTGTGTCATCTGTCGAGTCATAACCCCAACTGGGACAAAGGCACCCCGTCTTTGAGATGCAAACCCAAAGGCTTGACTTCAGAAATTAAAGCCCCGTGGCGTTGTGCTGTGGGAAAATTAACTGTAAACATGGAGCAAGCACATGGAGCCTTCTTCCATGGTGCCCATGGCTCCAACCCAAACCTCATCTCCCATCACAAAGCACTTTGGTTACAGACCCACAGGCTGACTGGCTGGTGAGGTGCCTTTGGAGAGAAGAAAGATGCTGCACGCTAATAAATAAATGTAAGTGATGATCCTATCTGGGGCCTACTGGGAAGGTAGAGCAACAAATTCAGGTGCAACTTGCATCCCTAAATCCAAGTACATAGAACAGCCTCCAACTAAATCAGCTACTACTGAAATGCTGGGGCCTCTCATGGGACAACCAGGGATACATTTGGGCTTCTATCTAGATTTAAGATCTTGATTGAAGAGAGTTTGTCTCCACTCTCATGCTTATAACGGGGGCAGATGACCCTATATTGCAAGGGCAGAATGTAACACAGATAAATTGCTGATGTATTAGCTAAGGCCTTGAAGTAGAATCACTGGATAACAGACTGCCATGGCCATTCATTGCACAGGACAGCTGCCAGGGCCCTGCTCGAGATCCCTTAAGCATGACACCTCTGGGTCTGCATTAGATGCCATCCACCAGCTGAGCTCCCACCCATGGGAGCATGGAGTAGCCCCAGACAGAAATGACTTGTGAGCACTGCTGAGAGCTCCCCGGACAGGCTCTTGCTGCTCCCACAGCTACTCCAAAAATTTTGTCCATTTTCCTTGCTCTGCCCATACTTGAGATAATCCTCTGCTGGGATTACTCTCTGCTTGGACTTTGGGTCCCTTCCAAACTATGGTGAACATCACAATCATAGAATGGTTTGGGTTAGAAGGGACCTTAAAGATCATGTCATTCCAACCCCCTGTCATGGGCAGGAACACCTCCCACTAGACCAGGTTGCTCAAAGCCTTGAACACGTCCAGGGAAGAGGCATCCACAACTTCTCTGGGCAACCTATTCCAAGGGCATCTGCCTAACATGCTTCTTTAGTAGCTGTCCCAGTTTTCATCCTATAGCTTTGTTGGGTCACAGTTACACTGTTCTGAGTGATGTATATGCTTGGGGGCTCTCCTGACTCTCCTCTTTAAGACTATGCTTCCACCACCTTTGGCTTTGGCCTGTTGGTCCCAACAGCAGCTGGCTGTGTGTAGAGGAACTGCCGGGTCACTAATTTTCTGTTCATGGGCAAACAACCCCTACCAGGAAAATGGTCATTTTACTCACTGGCCTTGTGTTGCCATTGCTAAAGATTTACTGCTGCTGCCAGGACAGGGTATTCTGGGTGTTGCCAGAGGAACAGGCAACAGGCAATCTAAGGAATGTCAAGGGAAATCCATTTCTTCTATGATTTCTTTGTGAGACCAGAGTTTCTGCATGTACAAGTGCATTAATATTCTTCTACCCATACTGAAACGTTTTACCTTGGTCTGCTTTTGCCTTTATTCTCAATCAATCACAACTGATGTTCTGCACTCATCCCTAGGCCAGTGATAAACCCTGTTGTTCCTCCTCTCTTTTCTACCCAGTGCTCTCATCACACAGCAGAAATAACATAAACATAAGCACAGCCATGAAATACAAATGAAGAGTATAATATGATTTCTGAATTCAGGGACAGTCATCAGGACTACATTGGTAATATTATGGTGTTCTATATCTCAATTGTTATGTAGCTACCATTAACTCTGGTGTTAGGTATTATCCACTCCTGTAGTACAGGGGGGAATTTATACCTAGACCTGGGCTAGCACATCAATTACAGCCTGTACAGGGCCTGCCCTTCAGTTACTTGCACTCTGCATCCTCTCGTAAATTCAGTGAGTGAATAAAACCCACGGGAGAAGCAAGGTACCTGATTCCCCTACATGACACATCTATTCTGTGCTGCAAAATAAACCCAGAAAGTAGCCTTGTTAATCTTAACTCTTCTGGAACTCAGTGCAATGTCTCCATCTGTAATGCTTTCTGTCCTACAAGCAAAAAAACCCAACCTATTAACAGATGCCTTGTTCTTTGACATCCTTATACTCCTGCTACCTTCCTTCTGCCCTGCTGAGATGACAAGCAGAACTGTAACCAGCTCATGCTGGGTCAGTGACACCAGTGCCACCAACAAGGGATTGTGAAGTAGATCATGAAGAGCAAGAGCAAGCATCAGTACATTTTGAGATGGGCACACGATGTCTGTAGGAGCTGGCATACTGAAACTGCCAGGGTGAGGGTAAGGGCTGTATCTGTAAAATAACTGCATTATAACGTGTTAACTGCAGGACAGCATCCATGTGATGGTAAGACAGTGGTATTAGTGACTAATTAGTGATACTGCCAGTATCATCAGCAGAGATTGCATGAGGATACAGAAAGAGCCAAACATGCCAATAAATCAAGCTGGAACTGTGTTAACCATTACAGAGTCCTAGGGCTGACAGGACCTGGGTAATTTTAAACAGAACAGTTCAGTGTGAGCAACACAGATCACCACTCGGTAGCTGAATAACCTCAGAACAAGTAAGAAATTTGTTTTGGATACCAGGGGTCATCTGCAGCATATCCTCCTCTCCTGGACAGTTTGTGCTTTGATGCCAACATGGCTTAAAAGATTAACAGGTCACAGCAGAAGTAAAGTGTATTGTCCAGGCTTCCCAGCTTTGAGAACAGTGAAATTAAACAGGCCTGAGACTCACACGTGTGCTCCCTGAACCTCCTCCATGGGATGTAGTCTCCAGGAGTGCACAAGAGAGAAAGACAATTTAAACCTTACACCCCTATACAGAGAAGGGGGAAACCGCCCCATCTGTGCAAAAGTGAATTGGGAAACAGTTACATGGTACAGGGGAAAAAAATACAGTAGTAGCCAGTAAGGAAGAATTCTCTTAATCACCCTGTATTAGCTCAGTGAATTGGAAAATTGTGCCTGGTCTGCCAGAGAATATACTGCCCAAACCTCCTATCAACTGCTGAGCTACATAATCTTTAGCTGCTTGGACAGGAAAATGCATTGCTTCCCATAAAGCATGCCTCCCAGAGAATTACTGTCTCTTATTTGTCATGCCAAGGTGGGTGTGTGTGGGGAGAGGACTGGAAATAAATGCTACGAAGCCTCTCTGTTGTGAGTAGGGAGTTACTTTATCTCTTCAGACCAGAACATAAACCCCATATCTGCGAGTGGAAACAAGGGTTATTTACAGTTCATCTTTTCTGATGAAAGCCTCCTAGAAGGGGTGAGGAAGGTATTTCTTCTTCATCACAACTCTGACCCTTGCCTTGTGTGGGTATGAGAGGAATAAAAAGTGTGAGATCCTTGAAGGGAGAGGAAAAATAGAGTTTTCCTTCCCAGAGCCCCACCAACAAATCCACAGTGCTTTTCATGACAGTGCCACAGAGTCCTTCACAGATGCACCTGGGAAAAGTAATTCCTCCAAGGTCACAGGGGTACCTGTGGTTGAGAAGCCACCAGCAGTTCTAGAGAGGAGCTCTGTCACCTACCTGCCCCTCTCATAGATGCCGGTATCTCCAGCTCAGTCAGATGTTTATCTCTGTGTTGGAAGCCACAGTGGTTTTGCTGGTTGTCTCCCCTATGGTAGCTCATTACCAGGGGCTTTTGCAGTGGTTAAACCATCAGGCTGGGACTCAGGGGACAGTTTGCTCCATCACAGATAGGTTGCAGGACCAGAAGAATTGTTTCTAAATCTCGTCTCTTTCATACGTTCCCCACTGATAAGAGAGAAATCAGCCCCTGGGGAGGAGGGAGGTTTATGGTCCGCTGATTAAGAACTGACATTCCCATTAATCCTATTTTAATAATGACAATAAAGATTCAGAGTTTGCTCTTCCATTTGGGGAACCTCCACTTTGAGGTGAGGAGCTCTAAAATCAAGCACTTCCTTGAAGCAAGCCTCAGATCTGCTGGCCCAAAATCGTGTCTCATGCTGGCTTGTCTGCTTTCACAAATGCTTATCACCAGAGGAGCTAAGAGTGGAGCCTGGATGTAGGTGGCTCCTCATTGTGTGTAACCACCAGATGAACCCAACTGTCAGAAGTGGTCTGTGGGCAGGATGAATAGTGCAGAGGTATGAGAGAAAGGAAGCTTCTGGCAACTGCTCTAGACTTTGTGGGTGATTTTGCTTGGGCCTTCTGCCTGGGCACCTTCAAGAGCATTTACAGTTCCTCCTTGCACCATGTGTGTACATGACTGCAGAGAGAACTGCTTCCCCACTAATGGAAGTTTGAGAGGACCTAGGCACCCAAGCCTTGCCACCTCTCAACATTGCTTTCAGTCCAGGACCCCACTCACCAAGCCTGTATTAGAATCTGTTCAGATGAAAACTTTGGACTTTGGGAAGAAGAGCCCATCTCCTGCGCTGGGATGTGACCTGAAAGAGGACGAGCTCACACACATCTGTGTTATGGGAAAGCAATTTTCTCTGTCTTTGCATCCATGAGCTGGGGAACATGATGCTAGAGCTTGTGGCAAGTTGATGCATACTCAAACCAAGGTTTTGTTTTGATATGGGGTTTTTGTTTGTTTGTGGGGGTTTTGGGGGGTATTTTTTTTGTGTTTTTTTTGTTTTGTTTTGTCTGCTTTTTTGTTTGGGGTTTGTGTTTTTTGTTTTTGTTTTGTTTTGTTTTTTGTTTTTTAATATTCATGATTGTAAGAGAAAAGCTGTTTGATATTTAACTTTGCAAGAGGTAAGAGAATGTCTCAGCAATACTTAGCTGGCTCCTCTCATGAGAGCATCTCAGCTCCTAAAAAAGGTCTAAAAATCTGTTTTAGAAATGACCTGCCTTTAAAGAACAACTTCAGAAGCACTGTTCTTGAATGCAAAGAGCTGAGCTTTGTGGATGGTAATGGACTTGTAAGGGTAACTCACAGACCTGATGAAACAGTGAGATTAGGGGAGGGTGCACAACCCTACCAGCCTGGTAATAAGCACCAATAAATGGTAGCAGGAGAAGCTGGAGATCCCCAGTCATTTCAACACAAGATATCTGCTTCCTATTCCCAAGCCATGGCACAGAGCAGGGGAGGAGTAGGGGAAAGTTGTCCACTGTGGAGCCAGCTCTGGGCTTCTTTCTGTACCAGTCTGCCAGCTCAGGGTATGGTTTACAGAGTGGCTTTGATGTTAATGGGTCGTTGCATCCTGCTGCTCTCCAGGAAACTTCTCTTTGCAGCCCCATGCTGGGTGCAACCCTCCTAATCCTGCTGGTGGAAGCCATCAGAGCACAGAGAGGTACCTGCTGCCTCTCAGCACTTCACACTCCTTTCTTTTTTGCTAATTTTTCCTTAGACCTCCCCTGGGGCTTCATCTTATCCTCTAAACAAAGACATCAGCAGCAGCCTGCAGACTCCAGGGACAGCAGAGCAGATTGCTCAGGGTTTTCCATATGGTTCTCACCTTCAGCAGGCAGAGGCAGCCCTCACCACTGCGGTGTTTGCGACCACATCTCAGCCCAAACCTGCTTCACAGAGTTTTGCTATAGCTGAATCAGGCCAGATGAGCCTTGTGGAGGTTTTTGCAGGGAGGTAAAATAGCTGTCAGCTTCTTCAGGTTTCCCTTTGCTCCATTTACTCAGGCTCTCTGAAGTTCAGCAAAACCCCTCAGCTCTGGTGAAATCAAATATCCGGAGACAAAATGAAGCAAAATAAATTCCTCCTATCCCAGGCTGTCCCTCTGAGTGGTTTATACCAACAAGGAAGGCATTAGTCACTAATACCACAGGGTCCTTCAGTATATTTGTGTATTTTCTGGCACATTTTCCCACTGTGTGTGCCTGTGGTGGGATGTATCAGGAGGCTCAGGTGTCTACCAGCTAATGGAGGCTCTTTTGGGATGTCTGTAGTCACAGAGAGCCCTTCTCTACCTACACGTTCATAGACAAACACACACAAATGCACACTCCCACCCTCCCCTGTGGCTCTCCAGCTGCTGCCTGGGGAATGCCAATAGCGTGGAAAGCCCAAGAGATAAGACCACGCTAGAGGAGGCTGAGGAATAATCCCACACCTGGCCGGTTTTCCCAAGGTGCTGAACATTTTCCTCTGCAAACACTCAAAAACTTTGCTCTGGTGGCTCCTGCTTTCCCACCAGCCTCCCAGAGCCCACGTGCCCCTGGTTTGAAAGCCCCTCGCAAGGTTGGGACGGGGCAGGCGCTGAGTGGAGAAAACACTTGAGAGGAAAAGGTGGTCTCATCTCATTTCTAATATTTCAGCACAAAGTGTCACTCTGAGTCAGTGAAATCCACTTCAGGGCAGACATCTACATGAATTACGTGGACTTCCTTGTTTAGTTTCAGAAATGCTGAAGCGTTTTATTTTAGGTTGGTAAAAGTTCCAACTTCTCACTCTAATCCTTTTTTCTTTTTAACATATTGCTGTACTGCAATATTGATGGCATTTTATAATAACAAACCAACCTAATTTATGCTAAATGGCCACTTAATATATATGTGCAGCAACCTATTTAATGTGATACTTAATGACAACTCTTTCTAATAAATGAAACCTAGTGTAACACAATATTAAAACCTATCATGTTATAATATAGTTGCATATTTTATGATCATAAAGAAGTAAAATGCAAACAAGCCCACATCAGCGTTCCCTTCATGTTGCCCTGATTTTTATTCTGATTTACTTTATGTGCATCATGGAGCAAAACAACATGAATTGGTCCCAGCACACTTGGAAAATCAGGTTTGACTGGGCTCTTGTCCAGCAGGACAGGAACCCATCAAGAAACAGCAGCATTTCCATGGGAAGCCATCAGGCGAGACTGTGAAATGAACCTACCCCAGCTGGAAGATCTCGACTCAGAAGCACCATTTCCAAGGCCTGTCTAGACAGAGAGAATGGAGGGCTAATTGCTGCCTGGCTCAGCAGAGCGCTGCTGGCTCAGACCGAGCTGCTCAGGGCACCGACAACAAATCCTGCCCAGGGAAGGAAGATGAACTCTCTGGGGTCATGGGTCTGCATGCCGTGCACGCCTGGTCTGACAAATCCTTCTGGCTGCTCTCACCTGGGGAGATGAAGGGAATGCAGTGATGCCTTTGTGTCCTACAGTCTCAGCTCAGCACAGCAAAGAGGGATTTGCTTTAAACTGTCTGTTAAGAGCGTCTCTCTGAACAAGAAAACTTGCTCATCCAGTGGGGCATAGCACAGAGCACCATAAATAATGCATAGATCCCTCACACGGAGTTTGCTTCATCCTTACATTCCTCAGAGAGTCAGGCAAATATTATTTTTCTACTCTCTTTTGTGTTTCTGTTGAATGGTGGGTGGCTCTGAGAGAAAGGAAAAGTCACTGAGAGGTGCTGTGCTGATCTGCTTTTACATCTTCCTCCTCCTCTCCACTCCTCTTCGCAGCCTTCCCCAAACGGCTCCGTAACCGAGCAGGGTCGGATCAGCAGCGCTGCCATGCTCCCCCCGAGGGCTGCAGTTGCAGCTGGGTTTGGGGAACAGATTGGCTTAATGTGTTAAACTAAACGCAGATTTTAGAGCACAGAGCAAACAGGGCGAACCGCAGCTCGGCAGTCACGGTGCCTGGGATTGCTGCCTCCCAGGAAAATGAAGCAGAAGGATTTGGCTGCTGGGGAATGGCAGGAGACAAAATGTGATTTTTCTCGCCAGGCTGATGGAAACGCTTCCCTGAAAACAGGTTTGAAGCATCCTGGGACTGCTGACGGTAGGGATCCAAAACTCACAGCTGCTGAGCAGGTGCCTGAAATCAGGGTTCATTGGTATTACCTTTCTGAGTCCCCAGGCACTAATGAGCTGTTCAGAACCCTCAAGGGCTAATTATCTGGGACCTAAAAGGAGTGTCCAGGATACCCTCATCCTATTGAAACCATCCAGACTGAATTGCTAACAGACTATCCAAAAGCATCTGGGGTTGCTTAATAAGACACTAGAAAGTGGATAACTGGGATTTGGGGACCCCAAATCTGCTAATAGGGTGCTCGGGACCCTGGTGCTTCTCCAAGTCCATTTCTTTCAGAATCAGCTTGAAAATTTGAACCTCCACTCCCATGTTTCTCTTGTGCTGTCCCCTTCCCTGCTTAAGTCCAGCCCTTCAGGTGGCATTTGTGACCTGTGGGTTGTCCCAGCTGGATGTGGCATTTCTTCTGTGTTACCACCACTGTCTGAATCACACGGATCAGTAAATGGAGAGCAACTCTATTAAAAAGCACTACGGAGTGGTGTCACACTGACATGTATTTCCTCATCTACAGAGCATCCTGAGATGACTTCAGTTCTGCGGAGTCTGACCTACTTTATAGCCAAGCTGATTTTATCCAAGCAGCAGCTGTCTTTGAGGGCAAAGAGACAGAAGTAAAAGCTTCTGAAATCCGAGTCCCATTCCCTGGTCACAGGCTTGTGCAGGATTCAGAGCTGCTCAACTTCTGTGTCCGCTCCTTGGCTTTCCTGACACGTCCTTCCCCAGCACATGCTGTAGCCCAGGCTCTTGCAGTGAAGACGATGGGAGCAGTCTCTATTAGTCACCGCATCATTTGCACAGCCATCAAATGGGAGAAGTAATTAACTTGAACATGTTTATCTGCAATAATTATGAATTTGCATTGCTCTCTCTATCAACAAAGTGAATTGGGCTCGCAACACTCTGAAGTGTTTCCATAGCCCATGCATTCCCTTTTTCATGTGAGTCCTGGATCTTCAGAAGGATCACACTCAGTCCTGGCTCGGCCAGTATCCTTTCTGTCTCTCAATACCCTCCTGAAGACCTGGAGCTGCTGGGATGTTCCTCAAAGGCCACTCATCACCATGCAATCACTTGATCGTGGTTTGCTTCCATCCTCCATCTGGATGATGGGAATAACAACCTCGATAATGCACCCTGCAGTGGGAACAGAGGATGGTGAGGTGCTTCAGTGTGGCAGCGACTGTGACTATATTTGAGTTTTAAGGGAATTTCATCAGGCCCATGATTCTCCCTGGGGTTTTCCAGTACATTGGCAAGAGCAATTCAATCTGCACGGCTGCTGGGACTTTCTTGCAAGACTCCTATTCACAGAGTCCCCCTCTGTCTCACACCGCAGGCGGCTCGTGTCACATAATATATTCTTGATTTATTTCCGAGCGTGCTTCCTCACTTTCGATTGTGTTGGAGGCTGCTGGGATGTAGGCTGGCTCTGTGCACCACACACACTCCCTGGAAAACGCTCCAGTGAACAAACATTCATTAAAACCCAGAAATTGTGAATTATAACTGACTGTGTAAAGGTGCTGCTGAATTGATGGCATATGCAGACAGTCATAGCAAAGGATCTGAATGCAAGAGCGAGAGGTGGAAAACTCTCTCACACCCCAGTCTGACATGTCTCCGGGGTGATGGTGAGCTGCTGGATGGGGCAGATCCTTCACTCTTGTGTCCTGTTGGATTTTCACCAGCATGAACCTCTTACTGCTGACCAGGAGAGGCAATTTCAATGCCCAAGGGAGCCACCCCCACCCATTCAAACAGCCTTCTTGTGCTTTGCACCAAACAACCACTACAGATTTGCTTTGTAGTGTCTCTCCTTGCTGGTTGCAGTGGCTAAGCAGAGCATCCCTCCTTCTGCAGCAGGACCAGCTGAGATCTAGCCAGCCTGATCAGTAGTTCTTCTTTACATCAGGGTAAGCCCTCTGGAGATGGGTCATAGGTGACTCTACCAAAACAGCAAAGGGTTTCAGTAGTACTAGCTCTGACTGCAGCACAAAGTGGTGTTAGCAGGGTCATTGCTGTCCTCGCTTTGAGTGGAGCTTTCAAGCATAAAATTTAGGATTCAAAAAGATACAAAATGGACTTAGAGCAAAATCCCAGAGCTGGCACTAAAATCAGGAAGAAAGGAGGTTGAACTGCATGTTCAGCACAGAGCTGGGATGCCAGTCCCAGATTTCCTAGATAATATCCCCTATCACAGAAAGTGAGTGTTAATTAGTCCACATCTGGACCTTGGTTGGTCCTAAATGCATTCCCACTTGATGTTCCCTCCCTCCCTCCCTCCAGGCATGGCAATGGGTCTTTCAAGGGAGCTGATTTGCGATGTAAGCCGGTAACACCCCCCCCCCCAACAAGGAATGTTTGACACGGCTCCAGGATCGCCTGCAAACGTTTCCATACAGCTCTAATTAACAGCATCAACAATCACTTTTTAGCCACGGGAAGGAAACCCCGGTGGGCAGAGCGAATATTTCTCTTAACTGCTACCACAGCTTCATCTCTCTAGGAAACCTGAGGGCAAACTTCCAAATTTCTTTCCTCTTCTGCAGTATAACCCCGAGCGTGTGGCAGCCCTGCAGGGAAGCCGTGCTTTGTAATGAAAACACCGTGCATTTGCTCTCACTTATTTATGGGATAATAGACCAGGTGCTCTGTTTCATGAGACAATAATCAGAGTTCCTAGGTGGATAAAATCACAATCAACTAACTCATTTCTGCAGAGGGAGTGTATTATTGTCTTTTCAAATAAGGTTTGCATCTCTCTCTCTGTTGTATTACAAGTACTGGGAAGCTATTGGTCAGAATCAATAGCTTTCCCCTCTTCTTCTCCCTTGATGCTCAGAGACCCCTTCAATCAGAGAGGACATTCTATTATTTTTAAACAATATTGAGGACAGACCATGTCTCTGATCCATTTTTTGTACAACATCTAATACAACAGCATCCCAGGAGCTCACAGATGCTATGTCAATACAGATGATAAATGAAAGTCCCATGACATCTAGTGCCTTGATTTCAGTCAGATTGGCCATTAGCCAAATCCCCAGGACATTCTTACCACCCCTTGACGGTGCAAACATTGAATTACACTCAGGGTCGCCCTGAATTTTACATTAACATGTAAGTAAGACTATCAGACCAGTGACTGTCTGCAGTTGAGGTGTCCTGCAGTCATGTTTGGGGTAGATGCTTGTAGAAAGCAACATGAACACCCTCAACCATAGAAGCTGCTTCAGCCTGCACATGGGGTCTTCCCACAGCACTGGGCAGGTTAAGCACCCAAAGGACTTGCACCTGATGAACTAAATGTTAACATCTCCATCCAGACATAGACAGGGTCTGAGTTAGTCACATTTACAGATCTGACAAGCTGTGTATTAAAATTTTCCCATAATCAAGGAACAGAATTCACACTCGGTGTTTCCAAGAACTGAGGGAGAAGAGCTTTCCAGGACATGACTATGCTTTTCCAGGTTTCCCAGTCACCCCACCACCTTGCTGAACGCAGATCAGTTGTGCTTAACACCCACAATCCAGGTGGATACCAAATACATTGCTTCAGGAAAGGAAAATTTTGGTGTGCATCAATTTGGAGAGGTCTTTGAATGCAGCCTTCTGTTACTGGCAAATACATCATATAATCCCATCCGCAAGAGATGATCCTGTTTTAAAACCTGCTAGGCTTTTTATCCCCATTATTCCCACTGAGCAGTGACTTCAGGATTTCATTCCTTCAAGCATTAAAAAGAACACACCTTTCTAACTTCCAGCATAAAGTTATCTACAACCAATTTATACCATTTGCTTCAAAGCCAGCATCATCATTTAGCTGAAATAGCTCTGTTCCCCTCTCAGCGTTTATCCCCTTGACGTATTTTCTACAGAGTAATCACAGCCCTTCACACAGCCTTTGCCTTGCTAGCTTAAACAAGCTAAATTCTCTTAATCTTCCCTCCTAGAACAGGTGCCTCTTTTCCTTAATCCTCCTCATAGCCTCTCTCTGTACCTGTTCCAGTTTGGGTTGAGCTGCTTTTGAGTGCATGAGACTGACGGTTCACTCAGCACTGGCATTTAGCATTGCTTTCTCCAGTGGCATTAACAGCCTGATCTCCATAAGCAATAGCTTTGTAAAGATCCTTGGCAAGGTACGTAAAGTTAAAACAGCCACTTAATTAAAAAAAAAAAAAAAAAGAACAAACCAAACTAGTCAGGACCTCTGCCTTCTCATACATATCTGCACAAAAGTCCTCAGGTATGTGCTCCTCTGAGCCACCACATGTGTCTGTTGGGATCAACATGTGCAAAACAAACAGGCAAGGATGGAGCTCTCGGTGATGCTTGAGATCTGTGATCTTCAAAATAAAAATACTTTTTTAATGCTCCGTGGTGGTGCAGTCTTTCCCCACGTTGCCGAGTCCACAGCCCCTGCTGAAGGTTTATTCAAACCAGCAGGGTGGACAAAGCTTTGGCAGGATGGATGAGGAGGAAAGCCACCAGTTGGCTTAGGGAGTAGACGATGGTTTCATCAAGGCAGGCCTGGCAATACCAGCTGGCAATAGCAGCTCCCAGCTATCAGCTCCAAAATGCTGTTGTAGTTGTAACTCCACAAACCAACAGAAACCTCCTCTCTGGAACTGAGCCTGAGCTGCTCCATGTGGCTCATGCAGGGGAATTTGGTTTCTGAAGAGGAACCCTTTTACACTGCACTCTGAGGTCTTAAATATTGTTCCCCGTTGAGCGTGGGTTAAAGGAAGGAAAGAGTGGTACTTTTCTCTCTGACTCTTTTGCAGCTCTCATAAAGGCATATAAAAACAATTATGAGCCACTCCGCCACTTCAAGCAGTCAGGCAATGATGAATGAGACCCACTAAAACACTTCTGTCTTTGCCAAGGGCACTCTGGATTATGCTTGAACCTGTTTTAACCTTAGCACTTAGCCTCCTTTTCCACAAAGTTGCCATCGCATGGCAACAACCATGATGGAGCTCAAAATAACAAGTCAAAGGAATGGTTCCCTGAGAGGAAAGGAATATTGGCTGCACAGTTGGGGCTGGGCTTTTAAGAAGTGTAATTTATCTACTTGCTAAACCTCCGACTCTTAAAGAAACAGGAAGATAATTGTGTTAGTAAAGGAGGGAGAAAAGCTATGAAATTCAGCAGGGAAGTACTTTTTTTTTATATGGCAGTCTGGCATAAGCAACCTGGTCTGGTGGGAGGTGTCCTTGTCCATGGCAGGGGGTTGGAACTACATGATCTTTAAAGTCCCCCCCAACCTGGGCGCTACTCCAAACTGTGGGCTCACCTTCCCCTGAACTTGCCTTCCTTTCTCAGCTTGCACTGGGTAGGTAGAAAAATCCATCATGGAGTTACTGGAAACTGTCTCTCAAGTCAGGAGCAAGATGCCAAAACCTCCCTTGCAGGGCTGCCCAGGTGGATATCTCGGGAATGTGGTTTTCCCCTCGAGTATCAGGCATCATCTGCATAAAACTGGAGGTCAGTGCATCCCTGCTGTAATAAGTGATAAAAACCCATCATCTGCATCGCTGAATCATCACCATCCTTAACAATCTAGTGAGACAGGAGCCAACGTAGTGACTGGAAACCATCACATTGATGTGGCCTGAGGAGGACTCCTGGTCACACACCCAATAGCAGAAAGTGAAGAGTAACAATCCCAAGTGGGACCAAGGAATAATGCAGGGAGCTGGTGCTGCTTGGGCGTACAGCTTAGAGGAGGGCAGACCAAAAGTTTCCTTAGCAAAGAATCTGCATGATGTTCTCTGGCTTTATTGTGAAAGTGTGTGTCTTTTTCTGAAAGACAAGTGTGATTACAAGAACATACCTGACTCCTGTATTTATTTCTCCTCCTGATAGAAAAAAGCGTGGCAGGACCAGAGTACAGAAGCTAGAAGGGCTGACAATAGCAGCATTAACAATTCACTTCCACCACTTCCCCAGCTTCTGAGATTACATTGCAAATGGGGACTAAGTACCTACCTGATTGGCAACGAAATAAATGCACAACACATTTCCCTACCTCTGGAGACAAAATTGTCCTTGCTTCTTCTCTAGAAATAGTTTGCACATGAATTTACCTGTGGTAGCTGTGCTTTACTTTAACCCCCTGCAAGGGGAACCATTACAGATTGTTTGGAAACACAGGAGGAAAATAAGCTGTAATTAATTGTACCAACAAACAGCCAACGGCACATGAAATGGAGGAGTAATCTTAGGCTTAGGGATCCCTTTCCACATTTAACAGCATTCCAAAGCGGAAGGGAGACAGGCGTTTTACTTAAGGATGCTGTTTAGCCTGCGGGCACTTGCAGAAGCTATCTGGGGTTTGCAGAGCTGGGAGTAGCTGTGGATGCTCAGGTACATTCTGCACCTGACTTGCAAATCTAACAAGCAAGGCTATCAAAATGGTTTTTTTTAAGTGAGTACATTCATAGAAAAATCTGTTTGGTTTTAATTCCTTCCAAACGGGAATGATGGATATTTTTGTCTCTGCAGAAAAATCACAGCTCCCGCCATTCTCTGAGGCAGGCTAAACCAAATCCCCTCCCTTATTTAGTTTTGAATCGACTTTAAAAATAAATGCTTAATAATAAACATAAACCAGGAAGACAGTCCTTGCCTGAAGGAGCTGACAGTTCTATCGTCACTTTGACGGGGGGGGTGCAAGTGTTGTACCAAAGCGGTGTTATGGAGCCTCGGGGCTGGGCTGTTCCTGCCCGTGCCCTGAGGAGCACAACGCCAAGTTGTGGTCAGCTCGTGCATCCCAAATCCTGGAGGGCAGGTTCAAACCAGCACCATCCCAAATCCTGGAGGGCAGGTTCAAACCAGCACCATCC
>JANHGN010014409.1:48525-86687 GCA_024605025.1 Megaceryle maxima
GCCCTTTAGCTCTTGCTCAGCATTGCTCAGCTCCCCTCTCAGGCTGCTCTTCTCCAGCTGCACAGCCCCAGGGTTCTTAGCCTGGCCTGAACAGAGATGCTCCAGCCCCTCAGCACCTTGCCAGCCTCTGACAGACTCTCTCCAGCAGCCTCTTGTCTATCCTGAACTGGGGAGCTCAGACCTGGACCCAGTACTCCAGAGGTGGCCTCACCAGGACAGAGTAGAGGAGGAGGAGAACCTCCTTTGACCTGCTGCCCTCACTCTTCTCTCTGCCCCCAGGAGACCACTGGCCTTCTTGGCCATGAGGGCCCATTGATGGCTCATGGCCAACTTGCTGTCCACCAGCACTCCCAGGTCCTTCTTCACAGAGCTGCTTCCCAGCAGGTCACTCCTCCCCTGTACAGGTGCAGGGGTTTTTTCCTCCCTAGGGGCAGGACCCTACACCTGCCTTTGTTGAACTTCATGAGATCGCCTCAGTCCAGCTCTCCAATCTGTCCAAGTCAAACAGCCACACGATAACCCTGCACTCCCTCCTGCGCCTCTGTCCATGCGCTGAAACTCAACAGCACGTCCAAGCTCAAGATGTTATAATGCAGACTGCAAAGGCTGCACAAAGATTTGGTCTCCTAATGGAGGAACTCTCTCTGTAAAAAGTATCACAGAATTGCAGATCTCATCAGGGCATCTCAGATTCCAGAGCAAAGTTTGGGAAGAGTAATGATTTTACAGGAAAATCGTTCAATAGAAAGAAGTAATACTTTTTCTGAATCAAGCAGCCCCCCTCCCGATTTATTTTTTCTTCTTGAGGCAAGTGGAAGGTGTATAATTGCAGATGAGAATGGACTAACCAGTCTAAAAAGCAAAAGCTGTTTATATATAAACAAAATACTGGTCTCACAGACGCACTGGAAAGAATGGGAGAAAACATATATATGGAGAAAGGGAGATAGAGTGACAGAAACTGGTGCCTCAGAATAGAAATATTCACATGAGATACTCTCTATTATGCAGGCACTGTCAGTTAGAATGCGTATTGAAAATAAATGAGTTATATCCTTCAATTGTCATGGTCACTGAAAATAATCCGGCAACGAAGGCATAGCCGGCACGAGCCGAGTTATTGTGTTCCCTCTGCAAGGGATTGGATGTGCAAGGAAGCACACGCTGCACATTCCATTAGCTAATGACCCGACTGGAAAACATTCTCACACCAGAACGCACACCCACTGCCGTCGTCTGAGGATGTCTAGCAGCTCTTGGCTGATGGGGTTGATTTTCTCAGCAAGGTGGGCCTGAGATAGCCCCTTTCCCCTGCTCATACTCTTGGTGTCTACTCCCAGATCATCCCATCAGTCGTTCTGCGTTTGCCACATGGGCTGAAAGAGCTTCCGCAGGCTTTTCTCCTCCCTTGCCCCACGGCTGAGAGACACACGCATCTCCTGCAAGGCTCCCCTGCCATTGCCCAGCTCATCCTGTGCTGGAAGAGCAAAGGACACGCCAATGGGCCCTGGAAAGAAGCTTTGCTCCAGCACACCCACAGAGATACCCAGAAAATCACGGTGGCGTGTCTAGGGCTGACAAGCCACAGCTTTACTGCACTCAGCAGCAGTGGGATGGGAAGACCTTAATGTCATGTCAAGCAGCACGAGCACAGAACAATGCCATCTGTGAGGTCATTTGCAACTCAGACCTCCTGGGAGGAGCAATGCAGAGAGAAAGGAGGGGATTTCCTCAGCTGTTGCTGATATCCTCCTCCAAATGCTCTAAGAAAATGGGCTTGCTAAAGCCTGTTCTGCCAATTTTCTATTCTTCATTGCTTTGCCTACAGCAGAGGTCTCTGCATTATCTTATCTGCTGCTCTGTGCATTGCAATACCAGCTCAGGAATCAGCACATGTTCTGCTAAGACCTTGCTGTTCCCTTTGGATGAATCTCTGCAGAAAAGCTTAAGGGACTCACGCTTCTGAGCAGACCATAATATGGGGAAACATTGTCAGAGAAGCATTAGACATTATCCTGGGGAGAAGGAACAGAGAGTGTAAGAAAAGTACAGCTCAAATCCTGTTAATAAAGCAGTGACAGGGAATTGAAACAGGGAAGTGGAGGAGGAAAGAGGGTAAAGTCACGTTTTCTGAGCGCCAAGACTCTGCCATTCCAGCTTCTGCATTCCCATGAGGCAAAAGCAACGTGTGTGTGTCAGGGGGGGCACTGCACCCAACACACCCCACCCCTGCACATCAAAAAGGCCGGCTGACCAGCAGGCACTCCCGCACTAACTTCTTTATCAGTACCTCACCGCAGAGTTAACTGCTTTGATGCAGCCTCCTCCTGCCAAACTCCTGCCTCTTCAGCTCCCAGATGCACGGATTTGGGGGAAGTATAGAAAAAGAGCCAGAATTCCACACCATGATGACGTATTACAAAACTGCTCAGGGATTTACACTCTCTGTTTCCTGATGGGAAAGAAATTGGGCTTCAGTGATGATGCTTCTCCTCTTTTTTCCAGCTGGCAATGCAGCAGAGTGGATGGGCTGCTACAGAGCCTGCAGAGCAGTTGCAACAGGTTGGTGGTGATTAAATGCAAAATTCATTCAGGACATGAGGTTCTGATTCAGCCCGGAGGCAGTTCAAAGACCTTTACAGCATGGTCCCTGTGGAAAGACCTACTCATCTTTCAAGCCAACACTTTTTGCTGCCTTTTATCTCTGAGAGGTAGAGTCTGGAAGGGAAACGGGGTGGTTGTGTCCCTTTGGAGTGCTGCACCCTGCATTTCCATAACCTGAGGGATTACCTGGAGTCAGTGGACACCACTATTAGAAAGGTGCAGCAGGCAGCACTGGGAAAAATGTTGTCTTCTGGATCATCTAGGAGCTGCCCTGTGAAATGGGTTGAAGTATTTCACTGGTTCTGAATCTCTACAGTACTTTGATGTGGCCAAGCACTCTCAGTCCCTAAGATCACATCTGTTTCTAGCTGGCCCTTGCCCGTTTTAGCAGAGCAAAGATTCATTTGTCAGACAGGGAATGTTTAGTCTTTCTGGAAACTACTGTATCCCTCATGGAAAACAAACAAACAAACAAACCAAACCAACAAAGAAACACTGTTTCAGAAGCAAGTTACTTCAAATAACTAAATGTCCAGGGAGTTGACACCTCACCATGTCCCAGGGAGGCTGTCAAGAACTCCTGTCTTATCTGAGAACAGGAGACACCTGCTTTTTTAAGTCCTGGGGATGTTCTGAATGTGCTTTCTGGCTTTGAGGCTTTTGGCTTTTGGTGTTTAGGTGTTTATTGCATTATTGGGAAGCCCATAGGCAGAACACCTCCCTCTCCCCACCCCATTGCTATGGTTAAGGGAAGTCTGTCCATCCTGTTGGGATCTGTCCTCACTCCCCAACTCTTCTGTCCCCTGGACTTTTGCATCTGTTTCTCCTTTTCTGTCCCCTTCTCCACACTTAGTCACACGCAGCTATTTTTTTATCAAGCTCTTCTCCCAGTGACTGTCCTGATACCTTCCCATGACTCACAGGAGCCAGCCTCTGCTCAGATCTGCCCAAGGAGCAGAAGCGAAGGAGCAGTTTGCCTGGATGTCCAGGCTGAAATGGGCATCAGTGTTATGCACAGCTGATAACTGAGGCATAAAATATGTTCTTGCTTAGACATTTAAAGACAGCACAGTCTAGGTGATGGCAATGACTTTACAGCATAAGTCAGTTGAACTCATTTGCTGGGAGATCCAAACTGAGAGACAGAAAATATTCCCTTCTCCTAAAACCAGACAGAGATCCTGCTGACAAACCGGACAATCACAAAACCTGTCATAGCACCTGCCTATCTGCAGGACATGGAGGAGTGAGCAGAACAAGCAGCATTGCTCCCAGAGAGACAACCGTCTGAACACTGTAGCCTTGCTGACTCCAGGATTACCAGCACACACCCCCCAGCCAGTCCAGTTGGTGCAAAGGGACTGGACAGCGTGGCCTGAGAGCAAGTACAAGTGAGCAAGTACAACTTAGCCCAGTCCTAAGCCCACACACCCACAGCTCTACCAGGATATGACTTAAACCACCAGCCTAGAGCGAGCAGACCCCTCTGCAGCCCCTCACCTGCCCCCTCACCTGCCCCAGCAGCGCACAGGAGGCTTCACTTCTGCCAAGCAACCTCTTTTTTAATTTTAACCTGATACTTTTTGCAAGCCAAGCTACCCAGACCAGCCTGCACTGCCATCAGGGTGTCATCCAGAAGCTGTAAACTGAGCAGCATCAGCTTCCTTCAGGGTCCTCGGGCTACCCAGCTCACCCCACCTCCCCACCAGCATAAGAGCAGACTGGGATCAGAGCTGAGACTGATTTCTTTTCTTCTTCTTTCCCCCCTCCCCCCTGCTCTCTAGCACAGCACCAGGGAGTTACCCAGCTGCTGCCCACACTGCCCAGCAAACTAGGATTTATGAGCCATAACCACCAGGAACAAGCCAAAAAATTTCCCCTTCCACAATTTCAGCCAGGCTACAAACACCCAGAAAATACAACTGGCTCCTGGACATCACTCAGACCATCCCCAAATGTCTGCCTTTCCTGCTGGCCTCCTTCCAGCCCTCTCTACTTTCCTCGGCTGGCTAACATCCACTGGCCACAGCAAGAGACCCCCAAGCCCCCTCTGTTGTGCAGAAGGGCCCATTTGACTCCATTATCTGACACCAAGCAGCTGCCTGGGCAGCTGGACTTGCTGCAAGACCGACCCTACATAACCCCCTGTTAGGACTCCAGCAAACAAACTTGTACTCAACAGGCTGCTGCCTCCTCCTCCTCTGCTGTGCCAGAGCCCAGCAGACACCATTCATTCATCACACCGTGCCCACACGAGTTGGCCAGTGCCCTCCAGTGCTGTCCTGGGCCTGCAACACCACCACCATCCACGCACCCAGAAAAGAGAAAAGCAGAGCATCTGCTCATACTCACAGTTTTGAAGTCCTCATGGTTGCACTCTTGGCCTTTGAACTTGCAGTACAGCATCATATCCTTCAGGTCATGGCCAACCCGTGCCAGGAACTCCTGCATGTTGAAAACTTTTGGTTTATACTGCTTAAAGTTGGCCTTTTCTTGGAGGATAGCCAAGACAGCCGGGTCAGCCAGGTGAGGGTTGGGGATCTGCAGGTTGACGTCAAGCAAAGCCAGGAGCTCCCCAGCATGGTACAGGTCGTTGGTGGTGAGCCGGGAAAAACGGAATTCATTGAGGTTACAGATGGTGACAGCAGGGAAGACCAGGCTGTTTGCCACGACCTCGTCCACTTTGGTCACGTGCTGGTAGGAGAAGTAGAAAGCCACTCGGTCTGAACTCTCAACCAGGAGGAGACCCAGCGAGCCCACAAAGGCCAAGGTCCAGAGCAGGCGCCGGATGGTCACTGGCCCATAGACGAAGACGTGACGGATCCCGTGGAGCGTGGAGGTGTTGGCAAAAATCTGGATGCTGGAAGGCTGCAGGCTGCCCATGCTGCCATCACTGGTGCTGTCCTTCAGATCCATCAGGGATAGTTAGTTAAATCCTGGCACTGCTTTTTGGGTCAGTCTGTAGCTGGAACTGGGATCCAGATCTCTCCCTTCCCCTCTCACAAGTAATTAAACCCTTTTAGAGGCAGGAGAGAGGAGACTCTCAGGCCAGCTGCTGTGAGTTTAGCCCACGAGCTCAGCAGCAGCTTCGGCGGGGTAAATATTTATACAAAATCCATTCAAACTCTCGCTCTTGATTTCCTCGGTGCGATAAGAAGGGCTGCTTTTATTTAGGGAGACACCAAGGTGATGTGGAAAGAGATGTGGGTGGGCAGCAAAAGCTGAGCCAATGGAAATAAAGTCCTCCCCCTACACACACACACACACACGCGGAAGGGAGAGCTGCGATTAAGCAGAGGGTGAGCTTAAAACAAGCCAAGGCAGCTCGCAGCCTGTTAACTAGTGCGTAAAGCCCAAGGCTGCCGCTTCCCAGAGCTGCTGTCTTGCGGAGCAGCGGGGCTTTCAGACCCATCGGGTGATGCTCCCTACTCTCTGGGAATGGGAACTGCTGGATTCAGGCATCTCTCGTCCTCCCCACCCCTCCATTTTGGGCAGGGCTCCAAGAAATAATCACCCTAAAAAAAAACAAACAAAAAACCACCCTGCGCTGCCGGGGTTATTTCCAAGGGCTCTTCTTCGGGAAAGGTGGGCAGCTAATTCAGCAGGAGAAGTACGAGAAGAAAAGGGAAAAGCTAAACAAACAAACAAACAAACAAAAAATAAAAGGGGGAGGGTGGATATTGCTGCTCAGCTCCACGCACACAGACGCAGACTGAGCAGGGGAGAAAGCAGCAGCACGAAACATCTCCTGTGTCACACGGCAGCTCAGAGCCAAAAAATCAGACAGGACAAGACTGAGTGAGTGGGGAGAGGCAGCGGGAGGAGCGGGGCTGCAGCATCTCTCATCTCTCCTCTCCCTGGCTCGGAGCCTCCCTCCGCTTCAGGACTCTGCACTGGGCGAAGTGCTGAGAGCCGTGTCACGCAGCGAGCCCGAGCCCCCCGGCAGGGAGAGAGCCCAGGGGAGAGCAGGGAGAGGTGGCTGTGATCGGAGCCCCCCCCCAGCTCCTGCCTCGGGGAGGTGACTCTAAGTGACTGTGCCCCAGTGGGGCCCGGGGGCGGTTGTTCCAAGCAGCTCCTGTAGCCCCCGGGCTCAACCCACTGAGGACTCAGAAGCCTTTCAGCTGGCAGGATTTCCAGATGTTTTGCTTGCCGCTGGAAGGCAGCTGTGATGGATGTGTTTGGGGAAGATGCTCCCAGATGTGCGTTCAGCCAGGAGGTTTAGAAGGAGGAGATGTGGAGGAGGCAAACTGGGAAAGATTTGCTACCCAAGAGATACTGCAAAATCCTGTAACGATGCTTCTGTGCACGAGAACATCCTTAGTGCACAGTGCAGGGGTGGGAATGAGCAGGGCTCAGCCCAGAGTCTGAGCAGGGTCTGGGGTAGCTCCCCTTCCTATCAGCTCAGTTCATGGCAATATTTTTGCCTGCTTTTGTTCAGATCCAGAAGATTTAAAAAAAAAATCAGTTTCTCTCTCTGTACAGCACCCAGCACTATGATAAGTGAGGATCCCAGGGGCTATGGTAGCACCTGGGACATGACTTTCCCACCTTGGATGAGGTGGAAGCGGGGACCTAGCGCATCTAGAGCCCATCACAGTCTGCAGTGTGATGCCCAGTGACTCTCAGCCATCCATGAAGTTGCCACAAGGACAAATCCAAAGATTATCTGGGACAAAGTAAGCCCAGTTTTTGTCTTTATAACCCCCAGTGCTGTTAGCACGAGAGCAGACCCTGAGGGTGCCTTTGCACTATTTGGCTTCTTCAGGTGCTTCACGTCCACTGACAAAACCCCAAGTCCATTGTCCCCCGGCCATGAGCCACCCTGTCCTTCCCCTGATTAGTTTTCACCCAGAGATAAAATGGTTTTGGCTTGTGCTACCTCCAAAGCCACATTTGACCCTGGCAGCCCAAGACAAGCCCAGCTGTGGCTTCCTCCACTGTAAACCATCCTATGGGAGCATCTCTCAGGCTGAGCTACTCATTCCAGCACTCTCACATGGCAATGCAGTGCTGCTCTCTCCATTTTACACCAGGGAAACTGAGGCAAAGAGAGGACAACAGACTCACAAGCAGTCACCCAGAAAGTCTGCAATACAGCCATGAGTTGAGTTTCCTAGTAGGTCTTTCAGTGTACCAGGTTGTTGCCCTAAAGCTGAACCCTCCTTCCATAGCCAGAGGGCTCAAAGACTGTGCTGAGACCACGGCCGGTCCTCACGGACATCTGGGGTGCAGAGGGAGCTGGAACTGCCATCAGAGGCTGGATTCCTCTTTGTACAAATTCACATCAGCCCTGAAATGCAAAAACTGGTCCCTCCTCCTGTGTCTCTGCTCCTGACTGAAAGCTGGGCTCCCAGTGCCAGCCCAGCTGTGGCTGAACAGAGCTGGGTCCCTTCATTATTAAGCAGAAATTCAGCCAAGAGGATGCTTTACAAACCTCCTGCATCTTGTCAGACCCTTTCCTGAAGAGGTGGAGAAGACAGCGTTAAGCAGACCCAAGCAACACATGAACCAGAATTAAAGCAGCTGAGGACAGTGGCCACAGCACCCTTGTTCCCAGCCTCCAGATCTCGCTGCCAGTCTACCCTTGTGCTCAGCATCTCCCCGTGGCCAGGGACAAGACGGCCCTAGAAATTTCCTGGCAGGACTATGCTCCTTTTTCCACCCTTGACCAAGCCATCTGTAAATCTCCCTCCTCTTCCCCCCCCCATCTGCATCATTTGGCTTGGTGCAGTAATGCTTTCATTTGCTCCCCGCGCGCGCTGCCTTTACAATCCCGTTTTCTGTAATTCATACCATACACCATCTGCTGCCTTTTATTCTTTAACTACGTAGAGAGTGTTGGCTGCACTTGGGAGGAAAAAACACCATGCCCAGCAGTGCTGCCTGCCACCGATGCCAGCTCGACAGGCTCCTCTCCACTACTTATGGGCTTTAGGACAAACCAGGGGGACAAACGTTCTCTGGTGGATCCCCATGGCTCAGGTTTTGCCCAAGAGCTGATATTGGCCACAGTGCCCTGAGAGACAAGGAAAACAATATTGGTCATGCCCAGGGCTGTGCTATGGAGTGACAACAGCAAGGGTGGGGGAGATGGGTTGTAAGGGATGGTGATGGGTTGTAAGGGATGGTGATGGGTTGTAAGGGATGGTGATGGGTTGTAAGGGATGGTGATGGATGTTGGCACCTCTCGCTGCCCATGTAAATGGCCCCTGCAGGTTGATGTGCATGGTGAGGACAGAGCAGCCTGGGTACTCCTACAGGAGTCCCCAGGATGGCAGAACCCAGCTAAGGAGACCTCCATTTCCCCTCCTTGGGGACATCCAGAGCAAGGCAGTGTATCCTTAGAGGTGAAGTAGCTGCTTTAGGAGCTTGTAGCCCAACCCAAGCTCCTGACTATCCCTCACAGACCTTGCTGCTTCAAATCTCCTTCAGAAACAAGGACAGAGGAACCAAGCAGGCCCAGAAGACATGTCCCTCAGGAGAAGCCCCTTTCCCCCCACCCCCTTGCAGGGACGGAGGGGCAGAGGGTGGGCAGCATGGCCAGGGGTGGCTGAGGGACACAGGGAGCAGAGCTGGAGCCCTCTCGTTTGCACAGCCTGCGCCTGCCCTCTTGTGTCTCACACCCGCGCTGCAGGATGAGAGATCCCGTCCCTGAAACAGGGGAAACGGGTTTAGTCCGGGACAAAGAGAGGGAGAGGAGTCCCTCCATCTGTGTGAACCCCTCTGCTTCCACAGCCTTACCTAAGCCCTCCCCGAAGCACGTCCCAGGCGAAGGGTTTGCTCCAGGAACATCAGGACTGGTCTTACAGGTTGTTTGAAAATCAAAAGGTGATTCTGGCCTCTTGGGTGGTTGTCACAGTTTAACCTCTGCTAGCAGATAAATACCACAAAGCCCCTCACCCACTGCTTCCCCCCCTTCACACCCCCTCCTGTGGGATGAGAAGGAGAATCAGGAGGAAGAAAAAAAAAAAGGTGAAACCCCAGGGGCTGAGATAAGGACAGTTGAATAAAAAAATACAAAGAGAGCATAAAATAACAGTACTCATGATATTGTAGACTAAGCAAGTAATAGAAGCCATGAAGGCTCTACCCGTGCTGGAAACACCAACTTTCCCTAGTCCAGCTGCACTGAAGCAAGTTGAAAACAAGGACCCCTTGCCTGGCCCAGCCCTCCCCTTACCCAGGGGCAGGACTCAGAGGGGTATCCAATATCCCATTGCCTGGCTCAGCTGCTTATCCTGCTGTAGCCCCTCCCAACTGCTTGGGCCAGCAGCTCCTGCTGGTAACTAACCTGAACCAAACCCAGGAGAGTGGTTGAGCACACAGTCCCCACTGCCCTGGGCCAGAGCCCTTTCCTTAGCACTGGGGATTGCTGCATTTTTCTACCAATTTGTTGGGGTTTTATTTCACTCTGGGCTTGATTAGGAAAAGAAAAAAAGAGGAAAAGAAAAAAATGATGGGAGTGGTTTGTCTTCCCTGGCCCAACTGCAGATCATTTGTGTGGCTGTTCTGAGCACCAGGAAAATGTCCCCAGCAGTGTCCCGCTGTGTTTTCAATTTTGCAGGATGCTGCTTTTGCCACATGTCCCCGGGCTTTGCAAAAAAGCAGGATTTGCATTTGGAGGGGAAGCCAAGGAGCGCTTGGCCAATGGTGGTGACCCCTGGAAGAAAGGTCTTTGCTTAAGATGATCATGGTCTGAGAAGTTCTCCATTTCTCAGCATTTCTCTGACCTTTTTGGACCCTCTCTTGTTAGAGGGGACCCAGAGCTCTGCTTAGCAGAGAGAGCTTGGCTACTTAAATGAGTCTGCCTTTCCAAATGGGAACATAATGTTCAACGCTGATGTTCCCCTTGAAATTAAACCCCATCCCTTCCAAAGAAGCTTTGGCTCTGTTAAATGGCTTTTTAATATATAGAGAAAATTGAAATTTTTATTGGATTTGAATGTATTTAATATTATGCTTGCATTTATAATGGGGTATGAAATGAAAGCAATTAAATCAATTAAAGAGAAAAAAAAAAGTCTCCTTGAAATAAAACCAAAAATATTCAAATGGCCACATATGGGGAAGCACCTTCTAAAAGAAGGAGGGAAGATTCCTCCACCAGCTGCAGCTGGCATCCCCCAGCAGCAGAGAGGATGCTCTGCAATGCCTTCCTCCTCTTCATCCTCCTCTTTCTCTTCCTCTGCCTGCAGAAACATTATAGCACATTAATAGCTCAGTGGTAGCTGAGCTGAGCCTCCAAATCTGGCTGGTGATGGGGACAGAGGCTTCCCTGGGGCACAGAGATTACTCTCAGCCCAAAGCCTGCAGACCAAGTTACAGCAACAGATTTTATTACAGAAAGGGAATATTGGATTTGCAGCGGTGTTTTTCTGCAGTCAGAGCTTGTCCTGCTCCCTCTGACATTCCCATTTCCTCTGTGATAACTGGGATTTATCAGCCCTCTCTCCGGGGCCATGCTCGTCAGATGGGGTTCGAAGATGCTCACATCAGCGGTGACTCGCGTGGCACCTGCTCGGTGCTGCTGGGATTACAGGGACTGCCGGCTCCATCCTCAGGTGCCATCACTTCACTGCATGACCCTGAGCAAGCCACAATGATTTTTCACTCTATGCAAAATTAAAGTAATGGTGCTTCCATCCTGGGTCTTGGGCTTAGAGGTTTGGGGATGAAAAATGCGATAGAAGAATGACATTTTCCTTTGGCGCCTTCCCATTTAAATAGCCCTTGAAATCAGACTTGTTCTCCATTAAGCTTTACAGGATTCTAGTTTGACTTATACGTGTTAGTTCTGCCTGAGACGCTCGTTCCTCAGAAAGTCTATGAAAGCACTTTGAATTACTCATGAATAATTCAAGTTTAGGACCCACTCCACGCCCTTGTTTCAGGATATCGTCAGGCGTTGGTTCTTGTCAGCACATGAAATAGGCCAGGAAAATTCATTGAATTTTTTTTTTTTTCCTTTTTTTTTTCCCCCAAAAACGTCTTCATCAACTTTTCTTTCTTTTTAACTTCTCCTTCAGGGCCAGTGCAGCTCAAAAATTTAATTCTCCAAAGAAAGCAGTTTTCATGGGATTACAATTCTCAGAATAATTAAGGGAAAGAATCCCACAAATTAAGAAGTCATCCTTTCATTGCTATGGCAACCCTGATTGTCCTTCCTCAAGTGGCTGAACTGAGAGAACAAGAAGAAAACAGTCTAAAAGATAATTACTATCCTGCTGCCAAAGGAGCAAAACTGGGAGCTGGGATGGACAGACGGTCCCTGGTGCTCCCCAGGGGGGACCTCACTGTGCCATTTCCATTTGACCTCAGCACAGTACAAGGCATTTCTTTTAGCTACAGGAGTAAGGGGTGAAACCCTGGTGGCAAAGATCCGTTTCAGGATGAGCTGAGTTGCCCTCTGGACTCCCCACATTTGGGTTGACCCAATCCCCAGTGATGACTGAGGGAGCGCACTCAGCGCATGGCAACATTGTCACATTTGGGGTGATCCTTGTGAGGACATCCCCCAGCAGGACAGCAGGACACTCCCCATGCTGGTGGAGCATTTCCTTAGGGTAGTGCTATCATTAGGAAACCCAAAATCTCTTGGGCACAATGAAGAGGTCAGGCAAAGAGGGTTTTCCCCCACTGACGTGATCCTGCCAGAAGAAAAGAGAAGATGATGTTACCTCCACAGAAAAGCTTCTCCCGAGGAGATTTCCAGCCTGAAAGTAGGATAGTTTGAGCAGAGAGAGGGACTCAGCTCTGCTCCTGGCACACCAGTCCCAAGCAGCTTTCAAATTCAACTCAACACCCTCCCCCCCCCAGATGCCACGAGGACACAGCAGGGTTGCCCAGCCCTGATTGCAAAGCCAGCAGGTTTTTTTTCTGTTTGCATTTGCATCAAGAGCAAATCCCAGCTTGAATTAATTCGAGTGTGATAATGAGGCTGCCCGGGGCTGGGATCACAGAGGTGTGATCCTCACTGCTCCATCCTGGGGGCTGCACTCCCCTCGGCTCCCCAGGCTGTGACCCTGGCAATGCTGGTGGTGCAGCGGTGCACAAACGGGAGCTGAGCCAACGCTGTGGCTTGAGTTGTGCTTGGCCTCTGCCCTTCCAGCTGTCTCTGGAGCTTGGGTTAAAGCAGCTGGCAATGCACTGGAGGAGAGGTGTGAACCTGAGGCCACACTAGCCCTGAGGTGTTTATTTTAAGCCTATTTCCACTACATATGACTAAAACTGCTTATTTCCATTTCTGTTAATCAGTAGAGATCTCCTCACTGAGGTTTTGGGGGAGTGCAGCTGATATGAAGCAACTTGACTTAAAGAAACCTTATAAAGCTTCCTAGAAACACTCTGTTTTGTGGGGACAGATTGATGTGCCAGGGCCATGCCCTGTGACATTGACAGACTTTTCAGTATGGAAATCAGAGCTGTGGGTAAGGAAGGGGTGAAGTTTGCCAGCTGAGGCACATGGTGTCTGAAAACACGTAATTTAATTTGTTTGTGTTCCCTGGTGTGCTGAATGGGCCTAATCCTTTCCCCTCCTAGGGATGTTGGACGGGTTAGTTAATATTTATTCAATGGTCTGAGAAGCAGCAGGGACAGGAACTCGGCCAGATTATGGTATTTACTCTTCAGTAAGATTATATCCACTCCAGAGAGGAGCTGTTCCTGCACTGATAGAACAAGCCTCCTCTGAAATCCTTGCCCTTTCTGAGAAGGAAGGATACAGGTGTCCTGGTCTGAGGGAGAACAGCACCAATTCTGGTCAGTGATTTCACTTTCCAGCTCAGCTCTTCTCACTCCCTGCCCTGGCTGCAGGCAGCAGCTGTTGGCACAGGCAGTGGCTGCTGCTGGCAGTGGTGACACCCCACGGGCAGAGTCAGTCCCGAGGGCTGGGGTGCAGAGCGAGGCCACTGCTGGGGCCTGTGCCCCACGCTGGGGGTGCAGAAAGGAGAAGGCGGCAGCTGCAGGGAGGGGCGGCCAGGACAGGGGACCCCAGACTGGCCAGCCAGGGATCCCAGCCCATGGGCGGTGTGGGTGGGAGAAAGCTGAGGGGTCAGGAGGGTCAAGCCCTACTGGACTTCCCCGGTGCCTGCTCCACAGCATCAGTGGTGACGGTGACATAATTGCCTTCGAGGGGGGGTCTTGGGTTCAAAACTAGTTTTGTCTATGTTTGTATATATTCCATTATTATTATTATTGTTATTTTCATTGTCCCTCAAGCTGTTCTGTTTTCTAACAGCTGAGTCTCTCTCCCTTATCCCCTTTCTCTTCCTCTTTGGGGAGGTAGGGGAGTTAACAGAGAGCATCTGCTATAGGTCTAAAGAGTTGCCCTGACCCTAAACCATGAAAACAGGAAAATTCTATGTTCCCATGGGATATAATTTAAATTGGTGCAAAGCAACACAATAATAAACTGCCCCAGAGGTTTTTCCTTTACAGGATTGAGCAGCACTGCCATTGCTGCTCTGTGGAGCTGCCCACACTAAACAGAGCCCTTCTAATTGTCTAAGATGTGACAGAAGAGGGTTGTACCATGAGCCACTTGCTCCTGTGGAGAAACATCACAGGTTGCCTCAGGTGGTACCTGAGATGTTGGGTGTGAAAAAGGCCAAAAAAAGCTAAAGGAGTTTTGCCTTATGTCAGTGGGGAAAAACAAGTAGAGTGGGCTAAAGAGATATTTTTTTTCTCAAGCTCTTCTCTGTCTTTTCAAATATTGTCTGTCCAAATTTGCCAAAAAAAAAGCCCCAAACCTTTGAAGGACCCAAGACCTAAATTGAAATGCTCTATTCTATCTGCATTTGATCCTTCCTACTTCATTTTCAGACTTCGCAAAGAAGCAAAACTCTCTTTGGCATCAGTTATTACAGCTCTTGGCTTTGTGACCCATCAGTAAAAGGCTTTGAGAGTTTACTCCTACCTGACCAGATAGCAACGCTCACCCTTGCTGTGATGAGCCCATTGCTGACATCACATACTGACTACATGCTGGTCACTCTCATATGCTCATCCAGATGGAATCCTCCCCCTCTGCTTCCCTAGACCCCAGGACCTGCAGGGCTTCATGAAGAAGCTGATCTCCCACCAGTGCCTGAAGCTCCTGCCCTCCTCTCCCCATCTTATATTGGTTTGCAGAAGGAAAGGCAGAGCCAGAGGTGGATGTGCATGAAGAAATTCCCTGCAAGCCCATCTGAGAAGGTATCACTAGTTTTCTACCCTGGTGTCTTTGAGGGTCTCCTGTCTATAGAAGGACAGAAAGTTAATTCTGCAAGATGAAGGAGGGATCTGTTTTCCCTGGTTTAGTGGCATCAGAGGAGAAAAAACCCAAAACCCTGCTGAGCAGTGTCTGTGGGTTTGAGCTTTGCTGGCCTGGCTGGTGAAGCAGGCTGTTATCAGGTTTGGAGAGATGTGAGTGACTCACTGCTCTCACTTGGCAGAGCATTTAAGATGAATTATCTGAGCAGTGGAAAAGCATTTTCAGGTCAGACAGAGCTATTTGTAGTGAAGCTGGTGAGTGATATCTGGGTGAAAAAAAGCTGCCAGAAGAATCAAATGAAAAAATGACAACAAACAGTGTAACAAAACCAAAACATGGGGATTTTTTGTTTTGTTTTGTTATGCTTTGTTTTGAAACAAAGAATTAAAGTTAGATCAGGCTAAACATAATAGAAGATTAAGATCTCTGGTCCCCCACTGCCTTCCCTGTGGTCCTTCCAGCTATGTCTCAGCAAGAGCAACATTTCTGAGTTAGGGTTTTATGGACAGGGAAAACTAACCTGCCTGTGGGTTTCTGCAGTACAAATACCCACACTGAAGAAGTCCATCACTTGCTTCGCAGGTAAAGAAGCTCTGGCAGCACAGCAAGGCAAAGGCACAGCCCAATTACCTGCCCACTGCCTGCTCCCTGCTGGTCTGAACTTCAGCAGAGCTGCCCCTTCAGAGGAGGGACTCTGAGCCTTTTTCCTACAAGATCCTGTTGAGCTGGTTTGTAATGTTACAAACTGAAAAATGGCAGGTTCAGGAAAATCCAGGTGCTTTATTAGCACTGCTGAGAGCACTTGCATCATCTGTCAGAGGCAAAAGAGGCCAATTCCCCACTTGCATTTGTGAAGGTAACAGAGATGGCTCTGCAGGCAACCTGATTTAGAGTTTTAATAACAGTGAGTGAGGAACAGAGCCCCCTCTTTGCTTTCTTGGAAACTCATGTTTTAACACAGCAACAAATCAACTTTTAATGGAAGCACAAAGCAAACACTGCTCATTTTGTTGCCATGGCTCTGCAACTAGCTGTGATTTTGGCTGGGCAGGATGTGATGGGAGTTTTGCTGATAGCCTAAAGTGACCCAGGGCTCAGATCCCATAAGCTGGTCAGGGTAGTGAGGAAGCAGCTCTCCAAAGCAGAGGGGAAGCAAATTCCCAATCTTCAGAAGCAAATCCCCAACCAGTTAAAAATTGGCCATTGCTCATCTTCACCTGGAAGCCAGACATCATAGCAGTTACCACCGGAGCAGCAGCTCATGCTTTTAAGAAAGTAAGAACATTTGAAGGCTCTTGTCTCTAACAAAGTGTCCAGGAGAGCTCCCACTTACCCAGTGCTTAGTGAAGGTCAGCATGAGCAGAGCAGAGCCCAGCAAGTGGGCAGAATCCCGACTGCAGCCACTGTGGCTGACCTGGAGAGAGCAGTAGAGATGGTGGCTGCACGGGAGGCTGAAGCATCTCCTGAAAGCATCCCCCATGGTGGCATCAGTCCAACCCTGCAGACACCCACCCTTGAAGTTAAAATTGCTGCTGAGGCACAAACAGGGAACCCTCATCCCCAGGAGGCCACGGGGAAGGAGCTGTAAATACAAAGAAAAAAGACAAGTTTACAAGTGGCAAAAGCCCTTAAACAGAAAACTGAGATTTGGTT
Organism: Megaceryle maxima; assembly: GCA_024605025.1. NCBI lineage: Eukaryota > Metazoa > Chordata > Aves > Coraciiformes > Cerylidae > Megaceryle > Megaceryle maxima. The sequence continues at coordinate 65,033 of JANHGN010014409.1, forward strand.
GAATGAACCTTGCCCAAAACTACTTTGTTTTCTCCTCCGAGGGAAACTGCTGATAACTGCAGGGTAGACACAGGGCTGACACCCATTCATCAAAACCAGGACACAGCAATGCAACCCATCCTCTCCCAGAGCTCAACGTATCAGAGTCAAGCATTTACTCATCATTACATACTCATCACTTACAGCACTCAGGGAACGCCTGATACAGGGATAGCGATGGGAAAAGTCATCTCCAGCATGTCACAATTTTTATCTGACTTTCCACAGGAGGGGCTGGTCCATGGTGGTGTAACTCAGGTATTCAGGAAGCTGAAGTGTTTCTGTCTTCCATCCTCTGCCCACATTTTACAGACCCAGTCTAGTTTGAGCAGTGTGATCTGCTGACTGGCTGAATCTGTCCAAATGGCACATTTCCATTTACCTTTTTTCAAGCCAGTTTTAAGAGGAATTGCCACAAAACCACTTGAAAGTGAAGTCAGACTCCTTGCAACACCCACTATGATTCACATCCTCTCTGTGAAATCTGTCTTCCTGCAGAGACTGGGTGTAAAAAACCCTGATGGTGATTTCACTGGGATTCCCAAGGCACAAAACCTTCCAGCAGTCATGTCAGCTTTTTGTCATTCATTCAAGGATTGCTTTTTATCTGACAAATACCAAATTCAGAAATCAATGAAGATCAGTACACAGCATGTATGTCTCTGGCAGGCAGCAGGGGATGCTCTTGGTGTTCCTTGGTCATCCCATCCTGTTCTCTCTACGCTCTTGTTCATGTTCCAGTGAGACCACATTTAACGTGTGTAGTAATTACAGAATAACTCTGTGTGCAAGTACAATTATTCCAGAATATAAATGCCTTCCTCTGGGGAAGGTTCATCTGGTTTCATTCTGGTCAAACCAGAATAAGACTCTTCGCTGCAGTTCAAGAGCATCCAAACAGAGTTAGTCCAAAGACCATTTGGTTTTCAGAAAGATGTATCTGGGAGCAAAGTCAATGCCAGCAAAATGATTTAAGTCTTTGCTCTCTGATCAACACACCTTTTAGCAAACAAGGTTTTACTCATCTGCTGAACAGGAGGCTTAAAAGGAGAAGACAAATCTTTTCTGAGAGCCCCAGAGGTTTTTATGGACTTGCTGAATTTAGCTCAAAATAAAATAGGTAGAAAAACTTTGGAAAAGTTAAGACTCTTCATTTTGATACCTAGGAAATGAAATGTCTTGATTTCTCACTGCAGTGCTTTCATCTCAAAGGCTGCTGTAATGTAATATTGGGAAAACTAGGAAAAAACCCAGAATTTGAAGCCCTTTGAAAGCAAATAGAAAAATTTATTTCTTGTTAAAAGTAATTTTCTGTTTCACTTACCATTAGTCCTTTTTTTAAGGTTTTACTCATAATTTTTTTAGTTCACCTTTTAGAGCAAAATGATGCATTTCAAGCAGAAGCAAAGCAAAACAGACCCTGAGCCCAGAGCATAAATAAATTCATATTTTACTCTTTACATATGATTATTTTCCAGTGCATGTTCAGGAGAAGGAAACATTACTTTCATTTGCAGGCAAAGGGTTAAAGTCCATTAATTCAGTCCCTGCAAGAGATCTGAAGTCTCAAACCCTGCAAGTTCTCACCCGTCTCGTGCCAGTTTTCCCCAAGTTTTGAGAATAGATGGTTTCTAATTAAATCTGGCAGAAACCAATATAGTTTCACTGAAGCCATGGAAAAGACAATGCATTTTTCATGAAATCAGCTCTGGCTGGAATAATGTCATTTTATTTCTGCTGCTTGAAACTTCTTTGCTTGCCTGTGAGCAAACAGCAGGGCTGGGGGGGGGGGGGGGCTGCCCCAGATGGCAAAGGGCCAACGCTGCAAACAGACTCTGCCCCACACTTCACTCCCCCAAAGTGTGTCAGCCCATCACTACCCTGTGCTCGGGTTGTGGCCATGAGCTCGCTGCCATGGGATGGGAAGGAACGGGGCACATGGCACAGCTTTAGATCATGCTTTACTGGGCAATTCTCTGCCAGCCCTGGAGCTGGGGGGGTGGGGGGTGCTCTCTGACTTCTTATTTGGGAAAATTGTCTTTCATTTGAAACCAGTGTTGGAGAAATGTCACAGAGCAAACAAAAATGTAAACCTACTTAAGCTGTAGGTGAGTAACAGTCACACTGCTCCCTCTTTACCTAATTTTGGGGGCAGTGCAAGCACTCTGGGAGGAAAAGCAGGTCCTCCAGCTTAGCCTGTAGTTCTTGCACGTATTAGAACTGAAGGTCCTTAGTTAAAGTCATGACATGACCCACTCAAACACTGCGACACTTTCAGGAAAGGAAAAGTGGGCCTGGCTCTAATGAACCTCTTCATTTCCACCTTCCAGCTTCACTTCCTACAGCTGATGCAGCAACAGGGCTCTGGGAGCAGACAGTGGTGGTGGTTCAGCAGCAGAGACCTCCTGTAGCACCATCCCAGTGTTGCATCTTTTTGTTTGGTTTCTTTGCAATTCACATGAAAAATGAGCCAGACCATAGAAATATGGAGAGTTTTTAAGAGTAAATAGGTAGGGTACCAAGTGTCACGGGAGAGGGCTTGTCCAAGTGGAAGGTGCTGACTCAGTGCACCTCTCACCAGCTCTCCTGAGAAACCTCCACACCCTTGACTTGCTTGGTGTGTGGTTCATAAAGAAGCCTCCCAAGAGGTGATGATTTTCCCTTTCCTTCACCTTTGCTCACAGCTAGCCTGCCTGCCCAGGTCATGCAGACAGGGACTGGGTCAACTTCAGAGTCCAGAAAACACTCTCCTTGGAGAGCAGCCATGGTCATCCCTTTGCAAATTCCCTTTTAGAGCCAATGAATCCAGCAGCCAGTCTTCCCTTCCTCATGGCTGTCAAAGTCACACCCACTTTGAGAACTGTTTACAAGGTTTAGAAAAATAAACAGCTCCACGCAGTGGCTCATTTATTAAACATCAAATATTCCACCAGCTCCAACTATCGATTGCAATTGCAGAAGAAAATCCAAGGGGAAAACATGAAGTTCCAGTGCTCTGCAGTAGATGGTGGTGCCTGCAAAGAAAAAAATGCTAGAGCAGCTCTCCCAGGATGCTCAGCATATCTGTGCACCTGCAGATCACTGCCCCAAACGTAGGGTATGTAAGAGAGGCACATCTCCCCAGCCTGCAAGGGGACAGGATCTGGCCCTTTCTGGTCCTGTGCTCTAGAAAAAAATTGGTGGCATAATTCAGAAAGCAAACAGCACCGTGCATCTAAGGAGAGGGGATAAGAAACCTTCTAAGGAAAATAGCTTCAACCTGCAATGTAATGAACAGTCAAAAACTAGTCATCCATAGCTGAAAGCATGCACCTTACAGCAGCAAACCTCTTAGGTCCTCACAAAGCACCACGAGCTTCATTGTATGAATGAGGAATGAAGATATAACAGCGGTGGGGGCACCTTTCCCCAGATTACCTCCTTGGCAATGAAATGATGGTCTCCTGTCCCCCAGGAGGCATAGAAGATGACACAGTGCAATCGGAAAAATTCATCTGGCTTTAGTTAGTGGCACTGTCTGGGTTGTGATGGTGTTTTCTCCAAATCAAATTACAGGAGACCCAGGTACATCCATACATCTTCTGCTTGAAGACACAGGGTTATTGACGCTGTCACACAAGCCAGCATGAACCCTGCAAGCTCCTGTCACTGGCCATGATGCACAAAGGAAGAGAGCAGCTGGACTCTGGCAGCACAGGCTGAGTTTTTGGAGGTGGGAGTTAATGGAAGGAGAAATTCTGTTGTTAACTGTGAGCTTTTTTGCTCTGGAATCACTGTCCAACAGCAAATATTGCTGCCTTGCAGCATAAAACCATCATCTGAGACCTGTGATACAGGGTCAGGAAGAAACAGGAGTTATTTCACTACTACCCAATTCCCAAGGGACATTCCTTCCTATCTCAACATTAATAATTCATCTGGAGAACAAACTTTTACTGTCAGCTTTGCCACATGTTTCTCTATGAAAAGATCCCAGTCACCCCACGTTACCATCTTTTTTTCCTGTGAAGGCCAAAACTCAAGTTTTTACTTCTTAGCTCTGTGTCATCAGCTGTAGCCCTGGGGCCCCTGGTGAGGGCAGAAAGGAAAGAAAAAATAACCCAATGTACCAATTTTCTTTGCAAGCCATTCATTTAACCCTGACCCACTGTTTCCAGGCTTGCTGCCCCACAGAGATGCACTAGAAGTGTGGGGTGCAATGGGGGGGTGTCACACCTGATGCTCCTGGTCCCTAGCAATGGACCTGGATGGACATCCTCACCTTGTTCCCAAAATCAGCCATCTGGGGAGGTCTGGGAAAGACCAGAACTTGTATTGGGCAGGAGTTTTCATGATCAATTGAAATTACATTCCCAGAATTTTGAAATTCCTGGCATTGGCTTCAGAAATATCACACAGGTTGGTTTTTAATAATGTCAAAAGGTTCAAGTAAAGAAAAAAAAAAAAAAAAGGCAACACAAAACCAAGCACAACATTCAGTGCTTTTATTAAAAAGCACTTCAGTACACCCTGCAAAAATGTATCAAGAATACCAGCATCAAAGTAACAGTGTAAAGATGTGAATGGAACAAGGAAGGCAAGGATTTTCCTTCTGGGGGAGTGAGTCTACACAATTTTTTCTACACTTTTTCCCCCGTGCTATATTATCCAACCCAGTGTGTTGCTAGAAAACATTTCCAACAGATTCACACTTGCAAATGGGGGCAACTTCAGTTAATTTTATATCTACTGAGGACATGATACAGAATGTGACATTTGCAGATAATCCACTGGGCAAAGTACGAGGAGCAAAGGCACATATTTTTCTTAGATGAGGTAGCATAGTGCAAATGAAAAAAGCAAAAGGATTTGGGAACAGCAACACAACTGTCACTTAAGAAATGGCATCACTCTTGCTTAATTTTATATGATTGAGACAGTAAGTTCATTAAGTTCATCTCTCTCCTTCCTCTGCAAGAGTCTGGTTTTCATATTCAACTCCCACTCAAGGCTAGTTCATTGTGACTTCTCATCTGCTGAAAGTTACACAGGAGAATTGCTCCAAAAAGGGTTTTCTTTTCACTCCAATAAAAGAGTTTGACTGTGTGAAAACAAACCTGCTCAAGCTTCTTCAAATCACAACAGTTTCTAGATTGATCCACAGCATTTTGAGACCAGAGACATCAAAATAAAAATAGAACTGTCCTCAGAGAAAATGTTTTGATATTCCCTTTTGGGAACTACATGGGGTGGAGAAGCGTGTTGATCTTGGTGCTTCCCACCATAGTGAAAGAAAGCATGGTGTTGAAAACCTCCCTTTCCACCAATTCTGATGGAGATTTTCAAGACCCAGGTAGAAACAATTCATATACTGCTCTAAGAAATCAAAACCCATGAGTTACAGAGCCTGTGAACAATGCTGCTTGGTTTGCTCCTGCATCCTTGATGCCCAAGGGGCTATCTCAGGTCCACCCACCCCACCCCACCAATCCTGAGCAGCTCGTGTCCCATCACTGGGTCTGTCAGCGGTACTAGGAGAGAGCAAGAGGCTGCTTCCCAGGTGAGGGCTGTGCTGTTGAGGTTTTTAGTCCTTCAAATGTGGGCAATCCAGTTCCACTCCTCCCCCAGAGGATGACAGCCTTGTAACCTCATCGCCATCCCTGGATGTATCTAAAAGCCACCCAGATGTGGTGCTGAAGGATATGGTGCAGTAGTGGCCCTGGTAGAGTTGGATAATGGTTGGACTCCATCATCTTAAATGTCTTTTCCAAACAGAAAGATTCCTTGTGAACATTCTAGAGCATCAGGCACGAGTGCTGCTCCAGCGACCGCTCTGCAGATGCGATTTTCAGCAACACAAAGGCAACCTTCCACTGCTCCTGCCTGGGAACTAATCTAAATTTGCACCCTCTTCAGTGCTCCCGAGCCTGACAAGTAGTACAAAGCTATCTTGTTGTCAACAGGAAACAGGGTTAGACATTAAGTAAACCCCTGACCATGAAACCAGCTTTGGGATTAAGGATCTGTTGAGCCACAGGAAATGAAACTCAGCAGCTTGTGAGCAGAGGGGTCAGGGAACTGGGAGGAATGGTTTGAACCGTCACCAAGATGGAGCTTTTGCCACCATCAGAAGATCTGCCATTTTTCCATGTGGAATACAGCTGCAAAATCCTCAAGTGATTTTTTTTCTTCAAATTTTCTGGGGTTTTTTTCCGCTTCAGCTGGACAAGATTAGTCAAAAATTCAAAATTATTCACGAATGAAGAACCTGCACAGAAGTGCAGAAAGTGGAGTGCTATCTAGTGCAGAGATCTCTCATCATTATTTTTACATATTTTTAGCTTCTGCTTTACATAAATTCCCAGATTGAAAGCAATTTTAAACCAAGATGGAAATTATTATTTTGATCATATCAAAGCAAATAGTAGATAGTCTCAGAATTTCTTTTTTTTTTTCCCCCAGCTTTTATTACAAATATGACCTTTTCCCACAAGTAGCTGTAAATCCACAGAGGTGGCATTTGGGGAAAAGACTTTCATCAACAAATTCCCAGTGAGCTATTACTCGAGATTTGGAAGCAACATCACATCATGTGTCCAACTGCCCACTCAGCCCTGTTCTATGAAATCAGGCAGCCCCATGTGCCCCAGTTCCTGCATTAATCCAACAGCTTTTCCAATCTGTTGTAGTCCACTGTGAGTTATTGTAGCTTTACATTTACCACCAGGTGATGAGGCTAAGGCTCAGACCTCGATAAGCAAAAGTATTGGCCAAGCCAAAACATGAATCCCTTACGTTATTTCTGCACATGGCAATCTCCGGATTTGTTTTCTCCTTTTTCAGTAGCGAGGCTGCAGTTTCAACAGCAAAGGGCATGAGGATTTATTACAAGCAGAACAAAAACTGAGTAGCGAAGGGAAGATTAACAGCAGCCGGCTTGCTGAGTCCTGCTATTGGGGACCTTATAATTCACTGGCTTCTCTCAACTTTATGCCTTTAGTGGGGAACACTGAAGCAGCTCGACAGAAACCAGCCCTACAGTGAGCATAATAGATGGGTTTGCGGCAAACAAGTGTTGCAGAAATTGAGTAGTGGAGGTGGGAAGGTGCAAAAAACTTCCTCTGTGCACCCTACAGGGCATTGCTGACCAGGTGGCAATGGCCCACAGGTTCTTTTGGGGCGGTCCGTGATCTGCCCGAGTTTTTTCTTGATGATCAAGCACACTACAGAGTAAATCACATGTTGTCCTTGCAGATCCCTTGGGAAGGCATCCTTGGCATGGGTTTTGGTGAGGGCTAAGAGGGTTCTTTAGCCACCAGACTGCTCCACCATGGGTTTACATCACTGAAAGGGGGAGCTGGGAGTGGAATGGATTAGCGGGTCCAGCCCATAGCTGGGGAGGGTTTCCAGGCAGGCTGCAAAGTTTGCTGAATACAGACACCCAGGATTTTCCTAGAGTGAAACCAACCTAAATTGACTTGAGCAGCCAAGCTGCTCCCAGTCCCAGCTTTCTCTTTATGTTAACCTTTATCATCTTTATCTTTTATTCAGGAAGCTAAACCTTCTTGCCAGCAGCACATTTCACACTGCAGCATTTGCTTGGCCGCTCTGTGCCTCATCAGACCTTATGATAAAGCAGAGAATAAGCAATGCAGGCTTTCCCCCCCAGTCTCAGGGCAATTTGCTATTCTTATTCAGCAGTTTGTTTGGGTTTAGTTGCAATTATGTTCTTGTGTGGTTAATTAACCTGGTGCTTCTGTTGTTGCTGTCAGGCCAACAGCAGCACTGAGACTGCAGAACCAAATGTCTTCCCAGGGAGAAGCTCTGGCAGGTGGGAAAGGAGGGCAGCTGGGCTGTGCCAGCCAGAGGAAGAGCTTCTGCCTTGCTGTAGGCACAGTCCCGTCCTGTCCTCTTCCCACAGCAACTCCAACCTCCCTTGATTTCCAGCCAGCCTGTGCTGGATGGATCTCTAGAGCCATGCAAGAGCTATGCCTCCCTCCTCCCTTCCTCTAGAGCAGCAAACCAACCAGTTCAGGCAGCACTGATGGAGGAGGTAGAGGAGCAAAGGGCTCCCAACAGCAATACACCCCATGGAGTCATTTGCATGCAGGATGGTTTCACAGAGTTGTGTTCAGATGAGTTTCCAACAGATCCACAAATAGAGTTTCCAGCCTTTCCTGACAGAAAGAAGTCCAGGGCCATGAGTACATGAATACAGGGATAAGACGGAAAGCACTATGGATGCAGAAAATGAGGACAAGGAAAGGGTAGACAGCATCATCTTGGGAGGGACACTCAGGTGTGGGCATGTGGCACCCAGCACCAGCCACTGAAGTCTGGCCACTGCATTTTCTGATGGTCTCCACTCCCCTGTCCAGTATCACAAAATCTTCCAGCACTAATGACAAGTTGAAGTTTCCCACCAAATAAAGCCTCTGAAGAGTGTGATGAGTATTCAGAGACCTTGAAATGCTTCACTTCAACATGGTCAGCTGGGTCCATTCCAGCAGCAGCTCTTTGGTTCTCCACTTGAATTTTATAAAAGCAGAAAGAAAGGCTTCAATTCCCACTTCAATCTTTTTCTTGACAAACTCAGTCAGTCCATTCAGGGACATATTCTACTTTCTTTAAATCTTTATTTTCAGCTGAAAAACTGAACCAGGGACGGGGGGACTTACAGCCAGTGGTGTAAATTAGGAGAAACTCTGGAAAGCAGAGGAAAGCTGCCTTTTGTGCACCTGGCACATCCAGAAATGTAACACAACAAAAATGAGCAGGTTTCACAGTTCCCTGCCTGGTTCACAGAAACAATCAGGTCTAACATTTGTTTATTTTGCCCTCTTCCCCTCCAGACATTGATTCCTAGTTGTCCCTAAACCACCAGTCTGGCCAAGGGAGTGACAAAAATAAATGTTCGTTCTTTTTTTTCCCCCTTTTTTACTTTTCTTAGGTCTGCAACTTTTATTTCCAGTGTTCACACATCTGTTTGTCTTCTTGACATGGCTTGCCCAAGAAATTCACCAAGTTGCAGCAGTTCATTGTGCATGTGGTGGGTCCATCCCTTTGTGCATCTCCTAACAAAAATGCAGTCACCCGGAGACTGGCATTAAATCAAATTAAAGAAATGAGTAACTAAAGGCTATTAGCCTGGTAATGATGCATAAAGTCCACAAAAATTAATCACCAGGAGCAAGAGTTCTCAGAGGTTGAGACATTTGATGTCTTTGTTTTCAAAAGCTTTGGTCAAAAATAAGAATGTGAGAATTTGGCAGTGAACAAACACATGAAAATTTTCTTCATGTCAATAGAAAGCATCAAGTTTCTACTTCCTTGTCTCTCCAACTATAAAAAAAAAACCAAACAAAAAACAAAACCTTAAAAAGCTTAATATTAATCACACTGAGTTGGTAACTTCTCCAGTTTTCTTCTGGCTTGTAGTTTAACAAAGACTTGTACAATATACCCTCACCTCTTTCTGCTTCTCGAGAAGATTCCTTGGTTTAAAAAGCAGAAATAACCAGCTGGCAAGAAGGGATTGGCTTTTAAATCCAAACTGAAGCAAAATTGTATCAGGAACTTTTTGGCATGGTTGTATGGGCATGACCTGCTCTGCTTGTTTCCCTTCTGCTTAGAAAAAAAAAAAAGGCAATGGGAGGAAAAGGCTATTTCCTACATCTGAGACAAATTGTGACTATTAATACATTGACGTTTATGGGCAGGCAGATAAGTCCACATTTCACAATGTAGAAAAGTCTTTTAATTACATCTAATATTCAAATTGGGACTTAACATGGCTTTCTCTAGCTGTACTTAGAATAATTGCTGTGAAAAGAATGGACCTTTCTTCTCAGGGATCAAATAAAGATGAGGAAAGAATAAATCACCTTTGGGCAGGTCCAGTGCAAAATCCTTGCACAGCACAGATTACAAAAAAAAAAAAAGTTTACCCTGGGTTAATTAAAGCATTTTTCTCAAAGTGACATAAAATGTTTTCTCCTCATTTGCAGGCTCATCTTTGGTTTAATTTATACGAAGAACGGATAAATTGATTTCCAAGTCAACATTTTGTTCCAAAAATAACAAAAAATTGAACGCTTCAACTGCTTGCATGCAAAGGCAGAGAGAGGCTGCAGAGTCACGTGCACGCTCGCCTTGTTTTCCTCTCTCATTATTAACAAAAGTCGTTTCACTTCAAGGGTCACATCTAAGACTGGAGGTGTGAGTGTCTCATCCCTGACTGCAGCATTTACCTCCTGTATCTTCCTAATGAGCCGGTATCATCATTATTGCTTGGACTGATAACAGCAATTCTTTATACAAAGGACCACACAGACACACAAGAAAATGAATCTTCAACCTGTTCTGCCCTTCCCTTGCCTGCTTTTCCCATATGTTTATTGCCATCTTTTTCTCTCCTCTCCTGCAACGCTCTTTGGCACGTTTAGTAGCGTTCAAATAGCTGTAAACACTTATTTGGTTTCTTTTATCTACTCTCATTAAGTGAATGAGCTTATTACACTCACAGATCACGCATCGAGGAAGAATCATTCTCCTCTGCCTCACACTTTGTGCACAAAATCAAGCTTGGGTCAAACAATGACTTTCAAGAAGTTGCATTAACTTCAACAAACTGTTTTCTAACAGGGAAAGAGTGGAAACCTTTTAAAGATGCCAGGGAGCAAAATCTTTCCTCCCCACCCCCCAATTAAAAAATCATTTACTTAGCAAAAATGACATTTTCTTTGGAACATTCTTCTTTTATCAGAAACCAGTGAGGAAAAGGCTAGAAGAAGTGCCAGAAGAATTGTCTGAGCCGAGGTCCAAAAAACACTTGTTCAAGCCAAAGTAAAGTCTCATTAAACTCCGGATCAACAAGTGTGTTAAGTAATCAATAAAGTACAAACAAAACTAAAGATGATGACAGTGGGGTCAGAACCATCACTCAACTGAGGCCACTGGTCTTGACCCAGCCCTACTCCTGCCCCAGTACCAGTAGCCTTGTGCTATGCTTTCATCCACCTATGTGAGTTTCCTGCTCTGTAGCTCTTGCTGGCCCCATTACCCACTGCTGGCTCTTTCTTGCTTTGAAAAGCCCAACAAGGGATCCATTCCACTGTGGCTTCCCAAGAAAACCTGTTGGGATGAGGCCATCCCTGCTCTGCAGGAAAGCTGTGTGCCCCAAGCCTGGCTTTTCCAATTCCATCCGGTCCTTTAATAAGAGCGATATGCTCATCCCATTGCCACTGTCTCATCTGGACCCAACACCTGATGTTTTGATGACAATTTCATTGAGTTTAATTCCATTTCACTGACTTAGACTGCAAGAGAGTCATGCACTTTTTAATGCATGAATAATTCCATACAAAATACTTTTAAATTAGCCACTTTGCAAATCCCAGACACTCAATGATTAGGGGATAGCAGACTTCACTGTTCATTAAATATTAATCTGCCCAGCTCGTGCATATCCATTCTGATACAGCCTCTCATTATACCAACACACTCTACTTTTTCCAGAGTCCCTGCCTGGAATTGCTATTCCCAAAGAACAGCCCTGAAAGACATTAGGTCTGCCAAGAAACCGTTTGTGATATTTCATTTTCATGCAAAATGTATTGTAATGCCCCTTCCTAATCCAGCCCTTTAAATCTGTCTTGACAATAACACGGCTTGTTTTACAGGAAATAAATCTTGTTGTGCCCTTAATAATAATGACAACAGAAAAATAATAATAATCCTAGGAGAGAGGAGAAAAAGCTGCAGCAGCAGTTTTGTCAGCAAGCTTGTGTATATAGAAAATGGTGGGGAATAAAAGAAATGCAGGTGTGAGCCCGTCTGCTCCACAGAAAGCTTTTCTGAGTGCATCTCCACAATAGAGGGAGCAGCCCAAGATGTGCCCTCTGCCTTTCTCCTGTGCTGCTTTCTGTTTTGATGACAGTAATTGAGAAAGGCTTCAGGTAGAAAGCAGTCCTTGAGACTCTGAAGGTTCCTTCGTAATATGTGTGGTATCAGCCCGCGTCTCTTAAAAGTGCACTGCAGAAAGGCTTGGCATTTTGATCCATTTGCCATTTGAAAACAAAAAGGGGAGGGTGGTGGGGGGGAAGGAAGTATATTTCTGTTTTAACTTCAAACACCTAAGTTCTCCTGAGGACTTCTTGGACACTGAGAACTGCATTTGTCTTCCTCGAGCTTCCTCACATAATCACACGGCTGTGGTTCCTGAGCCCTGTCCCAGTTTTAGGTCTAATATCCTGATGTTGGAGCAAATGACAAGAAGTACTCCAAGGCAGGAGGACCAAAGATGCCACTCTATTTCGCAGTGCCCAGAATGATCTGTGTGACCTGTGCCTCCACAGGGAGCTCAGCCCCTGGCTGTGCCCCAGACCTTCCTGCAAACCATGGTCTTCAGCCTCAGGCTGATGCTAGAGTCACAGGATGGAAAACATTAATCACATTTGGCACCCATAAAATGGTTCAATAATTGGTCATTCTGCTCAGAACCAACCACATTCAGGTCTCCAGGACCCCCAGCAATTGCCCTATGGGCCACATCCTGCAGAGCAGAAATCCATCTGGACAGGCATGAATGGTTCTCCTCTGAGTTGCAGCTACGAGCCACATGTCCACAACCCTCTTCCAGGACAACCCAAAGGGGCAAGCCAAGCCACCCTGGCAGCCAGAACAAACATGGTTAATTCACCATCCCCATCAGAAATGGCTCAGTATTTCTCCAGGTAGGCAAGAAGGAGTTAATTTGCCTCCACCTCAAAGGGATGTGGGGAGCAAGAGACAAAACTTTGCAGCATCAGGCAAAGAAGCTCATTTCAAGAGGCTCTCTCAGAAGAATTCAATTCACAGGTGCCAAACCGCTTCCTCCATAGCCTTGGCTAGAGATAATTAGAGAGCATTTAAAGCAGAGCCTCTGACTTCCCTGAGTTCACGTGGTGCTCTGACCCAGGATAGTAATTCTGCAATTTCCATAGGTAGATGTTTGCTTGGAGGCTAACGAAGTCAAGACAGCATTATTGAAACCACAGGGCATTAGTTACAGGGCTAAGGAAACAAATCTCACAGCATAATCCTGAGGTGCCTTTAATGTTCTAATTAAACCTATATATAGAAGCTGCAGGCAGGAAAAATTGAGTGAAAAGTTTCTCGTCTGCTGAGTATTTTTCCATCCTTCCCACCCCCCCATCTCCCTTAACTCAGAGAGGGGCTGAAAGGAAAAAAAAAAAAAAAAAAAATCCTTTGCATTGATTTTGAGGGAGAAAGAGAGAGAAATGCCAGGCAGATAGAAATCAGCAGCATTTCCATTCCCTGAGCCCCACCTGAAAGACAGAGCCCTGCCAATGCTCACGGATAAGACAGAATTCTCCCCTGATAAGACAAGGCCAGACCAAGCCACTCGGAAGGGATTGAGCACAGCATTGTAGGCACCAGTTTTTTCACTTTCTCTAATTGCAAGTCAAGGCTGGAGATGGGACAATAAGCTTGAGGAGCTGGGGAAATCACAAAGGCTGTCTGGGAGAATTAGCGTTCAGCCAAGGATAAGAGGGGGACAGGGTGAACCTCTCTGCCTTTCAATTTAGGAAGGGTCACAGGAGAGATGAGGAAGGAGGGCAAAACCCTGCTGTTTCTTTTGCCACTTAGCAGAGCCATCAAAGTGATGGATGACAAGCTTGGGAGACAGGAGACACTTTGCACCAGCAGAGACTATTTCACTTGAGTGAGAGCTGCTGGGACAGCAAGGCCATCTGCAAGGGCTTGGTGTTGCTCAAGCCATTAAACTTTTGCATCCTGCATAAATGGTCCTTTTTCATCTATTTTACCATCTGTGTTTTAAGCTTTTACTCCACAATGCAGCATACAGCTAGGGTCTCATGGAAGGAGGACAGGGATGTGCAGTGAGGCTCCCTTTCCAGGTTCGTGCAACACGAGGAGGCTGAAGTTAGCTTGAAGTGTGAATCCTGAAGAATCACAGTGCTAGCTGAAACGTTGTCTTCTAATCATGACAAACATCCAAACCCAGATTTTTGTCACTTGGAAGAAGTGATTTTGCTTTAGCAGAACTTTCACTAATAGCCACAACCCAGTTTGGGGTGTAGTTTCGCGTGGGAGCTCCCTGGGTTATCCATGCTGTGATGGACAAGGCAGAAAGATCCTCTTTCATCACGCTGGGGTTGTCCAGCACCTCTTGCTCCTTTCCTTTACTTCCCTTCACAGGGTCCACTTCAGAGCTAACAGCCAAGGGCATTGTCATTCCCAAGGCAGCAGAACGAAGGGCTGAGCCTGCTGACGAGGAGGCGAACTGTGATGTTCACTACCACCCTCTCCAAGCCAAAGGAGCCCCTCCTACAGCAGGAATTATTCTATAATAAGCTTAAAGAATAAAGCACTTTTAATTAAGGACTTAAATTCAGCAGGCCATCTGCCTGGTTTTACTTACAAGCAAAAGGCATCTTCTGCTGGCAGCAACATTTTGCCTGGTTCCTCTCTCTAACACTTCAAGGCTCTCACTTGGGCTGAGACCAGGACCGAGGGTGTGAGCTGGAGCCCAGACATCACATCCACATTGCCCAAGACAATGCACTGGAATTAGTTGTTATTACACTGCAAAGACACTCTCAGAGATGGGCACTGAATCAGGGAGGGCATCCTGCTGTCCTTACAGGCTTGTTGAGCCTGCTTCTGAGCTCCATAACAGCATCTGCCGCAAGAAACCCACCCAGAAAATCTCAGCAGATGATCTTGCCATTAGTTTCTGTGCGAGATCTTTGCTCTGCAAATACTCAGCTTCAGAAAAGCCAGAAGCACAATTCCTGAAGCTTGCCCGTCCCACACAACTGTGGGAGGCAAAGCAAGTTGGAGAGGTGCTGATTTGGAGGCCACCTTGACTAACCTGCAAAAAGATGCAGGAGCCAAAAGGGGCTCCTACAATTACACAACGCTTTTAGCCCCTCATTGCATTTCCCCCTATACTCCAGAGGATTTCCGTACCACATGGAATAAGCCACTTCCCTTTTTTAGTACCTTTTCCCTAACTGCCATCTCATAGTTCATACTTAGCAGAGGTTAAACAGCACTTCATGGTCTTGCAGCAAGCACAAAATAAAAAATAAGTTAAAAATAAAAGACATTTCCATTTTGACAGTGTTGAGATCTTTCACATCAGTGAGAGAATGGTAAAAAAAAAACTTTTATATTTCAAAAATTGCTATTTTTTTGGCAGTCCCTCAGAATTTTCCTTTATCATGCTTGTAGAAATAAGGTGTATTCAGCTTGGCTGTGAGGGAAGGAGAAGAGAGAACTGGTAGAGTAAATCCTAGATTTGAGTGTTAGGTCCCACAGGAATGCTCATAGCCACCTCTGCTGGCAGCTAAACACCACACAGCTGCTCACCCGCTGCTTCCCCACACCCCTGCCTCTCCTGGGGGATGGGATTGATAACTGGGAGAAAGAAAAAAAAAAAAAGTGAGACCCCATGAGACACAAAGAGAGAAAAAAACAATACTAATGACATAATAGACAAAGCAAGTAATAGAAGCCAGGAAAGTTGTACCTGAGACACCAACATTCCCAGCTGCACTGAACTTACACCCTGGCCCAGCTCTCCCTTACCCAGGGGCAGGACTCAGGGGGGTATCCAATATCCCATTGCCTGGCTCAGCTGCTTATCCTGCTGTAGCCCCTCCCAACTGCTTGGGCCAGCAGCTCCTGCTGGTAACTAACCTGAACCAAACCCAGGACAGCACCTTATAGGCAGGACACGCGCATCACTAACATACGCTCTCCTCGTCCTGCCACATCCACCTCACCCCACGACACAAGAACCAACACCTCAGTGTTTTGTGGGAGTAGAAAAGAAAGCTGCAGTTTATCTCCTCTCGCTCTGCCACTGCTCTCTGCCTTGTGGTTTCTCCTCGGGGAGGAGGAAGGCTCAGAGTAGGGTAGGGAATCATTATTAGTCAAGGCTGAATGAGGGTGTTTCCAGCTGTCAGCTGAGCTGTGGTGCCTGATCACATGCAACCATGAAGATGGGTCAAAGGGGCCTGTGCTATTTCTTACCTGGGATGATTAAGAAGGGTTGATTACTGTGTTTTAATAAAAGGAAAAAAGCTGCTGATTTTATAAACTGAGACTCTGACTCTGTAGCAGACATTGGATCAAGTCCCCACACAAGCTGTTAACCAGGGCATCCAAAACATCCAAAACTGATCCTCATTCATTCTATTCACGTGAATTCATCCAGCTCCATTCAGCAGCTACACTCACCTGCTGCCAAGCCCCACCACCCAGACTCATCCCTCCTCTTTGCCCTGCTCCTCACGTCTCATTTCCAAAGTCTGTCATTCTGGAGGAGATCTCTCCCGAGGATGAAGTGAAGCATTCCACATCTGAACCATCTCTGCAACTCTTCCTAATATCTGTCATCTGGACTTAGAAGCATGAAATGGCTTTTCAGCATCCAAAGATAAAAACAAGAATGAGTCTGCCAGCAATGCTTAAACTGAAATTCAGGCATCTAAAATAGGGTCATAAATATATTCCACCAATTTTAGATGGCTAACTGATGTACAGGAAACACACTTTGCTTATTGTGTGAAGACAGAGGTATGGAGCAAATCCATCTGATAAATTATCTCCACAGAACACTCGAACAGCTCACAAAAACATCTATCTCACCAGGCAGGCTTTCAGACAGGCACTACTATTTTGTGTGGTTTAGTAACACAGCTGCTAATCTTTATTCATTTATTTATTTTTCCTTACAAAGGAGAACAATTAATTTTTAACCAGCCCATTATCAACTTTCAGCACCTAATCCTCAGATCAAAAACTGCTTCCAGAGGAATATGAAGGGAGGAATTATGAAACACACAATAATGAGAAAATCAGATAGTCAGTGACTTAGGCTCAAAACAGATGATTCCCTTCCTGATTTGAAGAACTGGTACCGAAAAGACAGTGAAAGTATTAATATAAAAATTAAACAAAAAAAGAAAAAGTTAAAAGGCAGCTGAAAGCTTTCCCTGTTGAGAGGGGTGTTTGCAGAGCACTTTCCACTGCCTGTCACAGTGACAGCTTCAACAATCAATAGGAGAAAGGAGAAAATAACATGTCAAGATATTTTTGGAGACTGGTGAGGCTTACAGGGAAATTCCTTTGCAGGCAAAGAACAAATATTTATGTCCTTGCTTTATTTCTTCTGCCCACTGAAGACACGAAGGGCCTTTGCTCAGATGTCAATAAACAAGAGCTGATAAACATTCTCTGATCTTTTGCCCAGGTTTAGATCTGTGCTGAGAGTCACTGTGGGCATAAAATTTGGTCTCTCGTTTCTTTTTTTTTTTTTTTTTTAATTTGGGGAACATTAGTGGAAAATAGAGGGAAAAATGTAATTGGGATTGGGTTTTGTCACAAAGTTTGCTGAGAGTCAATATCCAAAGGGATACTGAATGCTAAAGATATAAATGCTGGTCCATCCTGAACTAAATATCCATCCTGAGAATCTTCCCCAAACCAAGACATGGAGAGATGCTGTGCAGATCTGGTCCAGTCTGAAGGCTGCTGTTTTGACAACCCAACAATTTGTTCTCCCCTTACAGTGGAAAACTCATCAAAATTCAGTGGCCAAATTGAGTTCTACTTGTATTTAAGTCCACAGGCATAGTGTGAACCTGGAGACCAGTAGGAGCTGACAAGAAAGGAAGTCTGTCTTGTGTTCATATGGCCATTGGAAGGGCATAAGATGATTTGGTCTCACACTGGAAGACCATGGGTCACTCTGTCCCTAACCCACCGCTGACCAACCCACACCACACATGCCAGAC
The DNA here is from genome assembly GCA_024605025.1 of Megaceryle maxima. Taxonomy (NCBI): domain Eukaryota; kingdom Metazoa; phylum Chordata; class Aves; order Coraciiformes; family Cerylidae; genus Megaceryle; species Megaceryle maxima. Next base: position 82,882 of record JANHGN010014409.1, read on the forward strand.
ACATGTATGTTTGTGTCTAGTAACACAAACATAACTTGCATCTTCCCTTTGTGGACATTAAACCTGTCCTTCAGACATAGTACCAGGCTGGTTATCTTCTGTCATGTTTCTGCTTAACGACCTCTATATCAGATGGACAAGCACTAAGACTTGCATTGAATTCATGCTAATCGTCCTTAAAAGCTACATTTGGACATTTCTCAATGCTCACATCCTTCTCCACACAGTAATACAGGGCCTTTCAGAGACCTGTGTCACTCCTGTGACAGACCACAGTCGTGTTGTTTGCTAATCTAGTATTTAATTGCTTATTACTCACTCTCAGTGCCCTTGCTATTCCAGCTGCACAGCTACAGCCAGCACTTCTCAGGCCATTGCACAGCTTTGCCAAACGGAGACAAGGTATTTGTTCCAGTCACAGGAACTGGAAGAAAGTCCATGAAGTTGCTGGGGAGGGTTGAAGACACCTCTGAAGACTTCAGGGACACAGCACTAGGAGCAGAGAGACAACCCAGAGGGCAATCCACTGAGCTCTCCCCAAGAGAGCTTTGGAGAAGGCATCATGCTTGTTCATCCCTCGATGAACTGGTGTCTCACCACAGTTCAATTGGTGTTTGAGGCTCCTGCGGTGCAGAGCATTAAGGACAAGGAAATTCCTGGAAACCAAAAGCTTTTTCTCCCCACAATCCATAGCTGCTGAGTTCCTGCCCCATTCAGGTGAGATCTGTAAGCAGGAGCTCAGGCTTGTGGCAGCTGCTCTTTGACCTTCTTGATAAGGTGCAAATCCTGAGTACCACTGAGGCACACACTTGTAACTTGGCTGCTCGCTACAGTTAAGTCTATCCATGCTTGAAACATTTATGGTTTCCTCCTTTTGCTTCTGACCACCATGACCCCAGTTCCTGATTGCTCCTTACAGCCATGTCTGACAAGATTTCCTTCCTTCTTCTTGCCAGGTTCTCTCAAAACCTGTTTGTTTCTTTTAGCAGCCACCTTCATTTTGCAGGGACACCTGCGGGCACCGGAAAGCACAAGTTTCTTTTTCTTCTTGTTGATTTCCCAAGAGGAGGGAAATCTCTGGGGCATGAAGCAGGGGCTGGAAAGGTCATAGCTTAGTGGTGCCTTTCAGAAATGTAGAGGTGTAACAAGTTAATGACTTGCCAAATGCATTGAACAAGTCCTCCCAGTTGCTGAGCCCCTCCTTATGAGAGGCAGGAAAACAGTTGCCTCTTCCCACCTTTCATCTGTCTAGTTTGGGATATAGTTTCTTTTACCATATATATATTTGACCTCTCATCATGGCCAAAACACGGGGCTTTGGTCTAGGAGGACAAGTATGTTTGATGAGAAGATGTCTTCGTTTGCTAAGCAGGGTGTCTTTTCAGCTTCTCTCATCTGTAGATGAGCTCACAAGCCTGAGCTCCTGCTTACAGATCTCACCTGAATGGGGCAGGAACTCACATTTAGGTGAAATGAGGTAACAAGGGTTTACTTGCAGTGGGGAGAAGCATTGTCAAACTTTTGGAACTCACCTGTTCTCCAAGCAGAGAGTACCTCAGCCCTTTGCTCCAGACCTCAATTTTGGGTGCAGTTCTACCAGAATAACACTTTCCTCATTTGCACCTTGTTAATATGCACAATTTCTGGCACCTCCCCCAGCAGCATGACCACAGCTCAAACAATTTATCAGCGGAGGGAAATACCCCTCATCCTAGTTAGGCTGGCAAAGACCTGTGACAGCCTTGATGAGAAACTGCTACTGAAGGACTATTTATTCCCTGAAAACCCACCCTCGCTTTCATGGCACATTCAGCAGCACAGCTTTCAGCAGCTCTGCAGCATTCAGAGTTGCCTTCATGTCCTGGAATAAATAGGAGAAGAGCACTCAGGAGCAAGACCTGCATCCCATCGTGTTTTGCTGCATTTGTTCATGTCACAGATTCAGGCACTTGAAAGCCGGGAGGACTGAGTCATCCTCCTCATCTTGGCTGCCAAATACAAGCCAAGGGATTTTGTCCATTTGTTGCTCCTGTAGACTCCTGGTCATTTTTTTTTTTCCTCTGTCAGTCTGCTTCAGAGGGTATGTGCATCACAAGTTCAACACTGGAGGCTGGTGTGAGGTGCCTGCATGTGTGTCAGCACATGGGGTTGGTGTCAAAGCTTCAGCTGCAGAAAGGTGGTGAATGGTGCAAGAGGAGTGAGGCAGCTCAGCAGCCACGTGGGCTTGTTACGGTTGCCTAGCTGGAGGAGTTAGATGCCTGTTAGCAGCAAGGTGCTCTTCAGCCTTTGGCTGTCTCTTTAGAAGGGTTCAGGTCTTATAATTTCCAGCCCCAGGGACCTCACATATAGCTTACAGCACCCCTGTTTGGTCAACTGAACTCAATATGTCTATTTCAGGCAACCTCAGTTGAAGCCATGTGGCACTAAAGAACCATTCCTGACCCAAAATCAGACATTTTGCTGAAATATTTCCATTTTTTTTTGCCAGATACTCTGATTCTACATCAGCAGCCTCCCCATCTCCAAATGTGGCACGGGAAAACATCCCGTCGCTTTGGTTCCAGATGTGTGTCCCTACTTTCCAGTGAGCCTCTGGCCTTGCTGCATCTCAGATGAAGTCACGGGAGGGAGGTGATCCCAGATGGGACAGTTGCCTTTTTGGTTTGTGTTCCACAGCTTCTGAGCTGCCGAACTTTGTGGTTGTCATGCGAGGAACATCATCGTGCTCAGCGGCTGGTGGGCGGCTGTCGGGAAGCGGAGTGGAAGTTGTTTGTGGAATATGTGATGAGGGTTATGTATGTATGCAGCTCACCCAGAGATTGGCTGAGCTTGGCATCTCGCGAAGATGCAACCTCCTTCTTGTCTCATTTTCTTAAACATGGGAGGACCCTTCCCCCACCAAACTGAGAAATCAGGATTCATCCTTCCCCTCCCCACTGTCTCCATCAAATTGAGGTGACTGATTCGAGTCACAATATGTTAGAAATGATAATTGACTCCGGATGTCTTTACAAGATTCTTCTCGATTTTCTAAGCGGGAAAAGTAATGATATCAAACTAAACTGCAAGCCCAAATTATTACCCCTCCTGCTTCAAGCCTCAATGGATTTCCAGCACTATTCCCAGTTGTTTTCTGGTGGGACCATCAAGATTCATGAAAGGAAGCAAGACAGATTTCATTTTGTTGTCTGTTCTCAGTGCTGCAGTCTGACATGGCAGAGCAGCCTTACAAGAAAGACACTGATGGCAGAGAGACCCCTGAGGCTTGGGGCTGCCAGCTCCAGGCTAGCAGGTTAAGTCATGTCCTGCACCCATCACCCAGTGCTGTTAGAGTACTTTGCTTCCCGTAACTACATGTGCAGGTAGCTGACAAGAACAGGAAAGTAATTTTTACCTCGGAGCTGGAAATTAGTCTAAATATGGACAGGGAGACCAGAGCCATCCTGGCCCTAAACTTGACAATGCACTTTTGGGGGCAAAATTCCATTTTAATTTGGAGCTGGTTTGTTCCTATATCTGTCTGTGTATTTGTTATCAGGAAGGGGCACTGTACCTGTCCTACTCCCTCACAGCCTGGATGGTGCTCAGCCCCCACCCTCACTCCTGCCTGAACCTGCATTCTGTGCAAGGACCCCTGTGTCCAGTTCTGGTCTCCCCAGTTCAAGAGAGACAGGAAACTAGTGGAGAGAGTCCAGAGGGGGCTCCAAAGATGCTGAGGATTCTTGAGCATCTCTGTGGCCAGGACAGGCTGAGAGCCCTGGGGCTGTTCAGCTGCAGAAGAGCAGCCTGAGAGGGGAGCTGAGCAA